>OY726526.1:53331653-53613740 GCA_963383655.1 Bathymodiolus septemdierum
ATCGTAGTTCAGAGGCTAACCAACAGACTGGCACAAGAGAGTTAACAGATCTTAGTTCAGAAGCTAACCAACAGACTGGCACAAGAGAGTTAACAACAGATCTTATATCAGAGGCCAACCAACAGACTGGCACAAGAGAGTTAACAACATATCTTAGATCAGAGGCTAAACAACAGACAGGCACCAGAGAGTTACAAACATATCTTATATCAGAGGCTAACCAACAGACTGACACAAGAGAGTTACCAACAGATCTTATATCAGAGGCTAACCAACAGACTGGAACAAGAGAGTTAACAGATCGTAGTTCAGAGGCTAACCAACAGACTGGCACAAGAGAGTTAACAGATCTTAGTTCAGAGGCTAACCAACAGACTGGCACAAGAGAGTTAACAGATCTTAGTTCAGAAGCTAACCAACAGACTGGCACAAGAGAGTTAACAACAGATCTTATATCAGAGGCCAACCAACAGACTGGCACAAGAGAGTTAACAACATATCTTAGATCAGAGGCTAAACAACAGACAGGCACCGGAGAGTTACAAACATATCTTAGATCAGAGACTAACCAACAGACTGACAGCAGATAGTTAACAACAGATCTTAGATCAGAAGCTAACCAACAGACTGGCACAAGAGAGTTACCAACATATCTTAGATCAGAGGCTAACCAACAGACTGGAACAAGAGAGTTAACAGATCTTAGTTTAGAGGCTAACCAACAGACTGGCACAAGAGAGTTAACAGACCTTAGTTCAGAGGCTAACCAACAGACTGGCACAAGAGAGTTAACAGATCTTAGTTCAGAGGCTAACCAACAGACTGGCACAAGAGAGTTATCAGATCTTAGTTCAGAGGCTAACCAACAGACTGGCACAAGAGAGTTAACAGATCTTAATTCAGAGGCTAACCAACAGACTGGCACAAGAGAGTTAACAATAGATCTTATATCAGAGGCCAACCAACAGATTGGCACAAGAGAGTCAACAACATATCTTAGATCAGAGGCTAAACAACAGACAGGCACCAGAGAGTTACAAACAGATCTTAGATCAGAGACTAACCAACAGACTGACAGCAGATAGTTAACAACAGATCTTAGATCAGAGGCTAACCAACAGACTGGAACAAGAGTTACCAACAGATCTTATATCAGAGGCTAACCAACAGACTGGCACAAGAGAGTTACCAACAGATCTTATATCAAAGGCTAACCAACAGACTGGAACAAGAGAGTTAACAGATCTTAGTTCAGAGGCTAACCAACAGACTGGCACAAGAGATTTAACAGATCTTAGTTCAGAGGCTAACCAACAAACTGGCACAAGAGAGTTAACAGATCTTAGTTCAGAGGCTAACCAACAGACTGGCACAAGAGATTTAACAGATCTTAGTTCAGAGGCTAACCAACAGACTGGCACAAGAGAGTTAACACATCTTAGTTTAGAGGCTAACCAACAGACTGGCACAACAGATTTAACACATCTTAGTTCAGAGGCTAACCAACAGACTGACACAACAGAGTTAACACATCTTAGTTCAGAGGCTAACCAACAGACTGGCACAAGAGATTTAACAGATCTTAGTTCAGAGGCTAACCAACAGACTGACACAACAGAGTTAACACATCTTAGTTCAGAGGCTAACCAACAGACTGGCACAAGAGAGTTAACACATCTTAGTTCAGAGGCTAACCAACAGACTGACACAACCGAGTTAACACATCTTAGTTCAGAGGCTAACCAACAGACTGGCACAAGAGAGTTAACAGCAGATCTTATATCAGAGGCCAACCAACAGACTGGCACAAGAGAGTTAACAGATCCTAATTCAGAGGCTAACCAACAGACTGGCACAAGAGAGTTAACATATCTTAATTCAGAGGCTAACCAACAGACTGGCACAAGAGAGTTAACAGCAGATCTTATATCAGAGGCCAACCAACAGACTGGCACAAGAGAGTTAACAGATCTTAATTCAGAGGCTTACCAACAGACAGGCACAAGAGAGTTAACAGCAGATCTTATATCAGAGGCCAACCAACAGACTGGCACAAGAGAGTTAACATATCTTAGTTCAGAGGCTAACCAATGGACTGGCACAAGAGCATTAACAGATCTTAGTTCAGAGGCCAACCAACAGACTGGAACAAGAGAGTTAACAGATCTTAGTTCAGAGGCTAACCAATGGACTGGCACAAGAGAGTTAACAGATCTTAGTTCAAAGGCCAACCAACAGACTGGAACAAGAGAGTTACCAACAGGTCTTAGATCAGAGGCTCACTAACAGACTGGAACAAGAGTTACCAACAGATCTTAGTTCAGAGGCTAACCAACAGACTGGAACAAGAGAGTTAACAGATCGTAGTTCAGAAGCTAACCAACAGACTGGCACAAGAGAGTTAACAGATCTTAGTTCAGAGGCTAACCAACAGACTGGCACAAGAGAGTTAACAACAGATCTTATATCAGAGGCCAACCAACAGACTGGCACAAGAGAGTTAACAACATATCTTAGATCAGAGGCTAAACAACAGACAGGCACCAGAGAGTTACAAACATATCTTATATCAGAGGCTAACCAACAGACTGACACAAGAGAGTTACCAACAGATCTTATATCAGAGGCTAACCAACAGACTGGAACAAGAGAGTTAACAGATCATAGTTCAGAGGCTAACCAACAGACTGACACAAGAGAGTTAACAGATCTTAGTTCAGAGGCTAACCAACAGACTGGCACAAGAGAGTTAACAGATCTTAGTTCAGAGGCTAACCAACAGACTGGCACAAGAGAGTTAACAACAGATCTTATATCAGAGGCCAACCAACAGACTGGCACAAGAGAGTTAACAACATATCTTAGATCAGAGGCTAAACAACAGACAGGCACCAGAGAGTTACAAACATATCTTAGATCAGAGACTAACCAACAGACTGACAGCAGATAGTTAACAACAGATCTTAGATCAGAGGCTAACCAACAGACTGGTGCAAGAGAATTACAAACAGATCTTAGATCAGAGGTTGACCAACAGACTGGCACCAGAGAGTTGACAGCAGATTTTAGATCAGAGGTTAATCAACAGACTGGCACCAGAGAGTTACCAACATATCTTAGATCAGAGGCTAATCAACAGACTGGCACAAGAGAGTTACCAACATATCTTAAATCATAGGCTAATCAACAGACTGACAGCAGATAGTTAACAACAGATCTTAGATCAGAGGCTAATCAACAGACTGACAGCAGATAGTTAACAACAGATCTTAGATCAGAGGCTAATCAACAGACTGGCACAAGAGAGTTGACAGCAGATTTGAGATCAGAGGTTAATCAACAGACGGCACAAGAAAGTTGACAACAGATCTTAGATCAGAGGCTAATCAACAGACTGACACCAGAGAGTTACCAACATATCTTAGATCATAGGCTAATCAACAGACTGGCACCAGAGAGTTAAATACAGATCTTAGATCATAGGCTAATCAACAGACTGGCACCATAGATTTACAAACAGATCTTAGATCAGAGGGTGACCAGCAGACCCCACACTAGAACAAAATACATCAATAAAGGTAATTTGTTGTATAATCTAATTAATCAGTGTTTCTAGAATTTAAATGAAAAGGATTTAATGAAAAGAAAGTTTAAACAGTTATGGTTAACAATTCCAACAATATCAACACAAAAAAGACGTGACAGATGATGTTGTAAATCCAGGTCCTGGCTTGGGACAGGCACAAAAAGGTGGTGGGGTTAAATCGGTTAATGGGACCCCCCCTCCCCCCAACTCTTGATTTGAACAGTGATGATAACAAAATCAACAATAACCTTTGAATGTACATAAAAACAACCAAGGAGTGAAACAGACACAAGAAAAGTTTGTAGATACCAAAAGGATAATCATAAGTCGGAAATCAAAAGACAGACAATACAATGGCCAAAAGAAAAAAGGACAAACAAATACCAGTATACCTGAAATTTACAAATATTCAAATACCAATATACCTGAAATTTACAAATATTCAAATAACAGTATAACCTGAAATTTACAAGAATTTGTTTAGATTTCTCATTTCATGTTTGAATAGAATGTATTTATTGCTACTATTAAAAAAAAATATATATTTCCTTTTATAGATATTGACTAAAGTTGAGGAGGAAAAATACTTTCTGATGAATATATAGCATTATCATAGAGTTGACATGTCTAAAATAACATAAAATGGTGGACAAACATTTCAAAAAATGTAGTTTGTCATTTTTTGCTTCTTTTTGCTGCCTTTAAACCCAGAATTCCCAAGAAGAACATCTAGAACTAAAATATGTTATGGTTTCCTTTGTTTCAGGTTTTCTTACAATTGTATGTTAAAAAAAATTTCATATATAATTTTTTTGAGGGGGATCCGTCGTGGTCGTGATCATATGGTTGTTTGATTTACAACTACCTGTGCAATCAGTCAGTGCCTATCACCACAAAAGTTGTGAGTTTGAACCCCATCCATGGCCAGGTTTACTTGATGCAACATTATCTGATAGCGTTTGTCAGTGACTTGCAATAGGTCAATGGTTTTCTCGGGGTACTCTAGTTTCCTTTACCAATAAAACTACCACCACGGTATAACTGAAATATTGTTGAAAGTGGCATAAAACACCATAAACATAAATCAAATCTAAAAAAAAATAATAAGATTGATAAGTCCTTCTCAGAAAAAAATTAAACTTTTCTGTTAAAACTGCCGAGCCAGTCGATTTAAATCTTCTTATACTCATAATAAGCATAGATAAAAAATGATATCTATCTGTTGCTCAGTCGATATTATTGTTGGTATGTTTTGCTTGAAATTGACTTCTCATCGAATCC
This sequence comes from Bathymodiolus septemdierum, assembly GCA_963383655.1. NCBI lineage: Eukaryota > Metazoa > Mollusca > Bivalvia > Mytilida > Modiolidae > Bathymodiolus > Bathymodiolus septemdierum. The sequence continues at coordinate 53,336,521 of OY726526.1, forward strand.
CACATCTCAGGTTTCACCTCCGACATGATATTGCTATGAGAAATCCATTCTTGCAAAGCAAATCATATAGTATATATTTACATTTCTTTAATTGAAATTATGTTTTTAAAAATATAAACTGTTATATAATTTATTATGTTTTGTGTTAAAATTTAAGAGTGAGTGAGTGGTTGTTATTTAACACCAACTCTGCAATTGTTTACTAAGCTGTCACCAATCAGTCAGCAATCATTCAGTCAAATAGTTATGGTTAGTGTCCCAATGACTGTATGTATGATTGTAGACCAGATAAAAAATGGAAGACTGGAGGGATTAGTTGTTATTATTGATGTAAAATAGTTTTGAAATTTAAAGAAAATGCATCAATTTTATGATAACAATTATATTACAGGGCAAATGTAATATCTAGAATGGACAGATTTAATGGTATAAATTTATTGGATGAACTGCGTTATCTCCCCTTGGATAGATGTAATGATAAAACACAGGATGAACAGAGCTACCTCCACTTGGACAGATGTAATGGTAAAACAAAGGATGAACAGAGCTACATCCACTTGAACAGATGTAATGGGAAAAGATCACATGATGTACAGAGTTATCTGCACTTGGTTTAAGAACTTTTGTTTTGAATGTATCAGTTATTTGTGATATTTTATTACTCTGGTGTATATTTTTTAAAAATATTTAAACCTTTGAGACTTATTCTAGTTCAATATTTGAATGAGAAATTTGACACACATGAAATGTTTTAATTAAAGGCAAGCATAATTTCTACAACAATTTCTCAATTTTTACTAGGAGTACAAAATAACAAAACTAATTATGGATCTTCTTTTTAGATTTGAAGATCACATTTCTACTTTTTAAATCTATAAAATGTTTGTCTCATTTGGGTTGAATTAATTGATTGCTTCTTAATTTTGTAAAATAAAAATGTAATGATGAAGTTGATGTGAAAAAAGCAACATTTTTATATGTATTAGTAATGGTAAAAATATATATTGGCTGCTGTTTGTTCACTACTGTCAGATGTCCTTATCAACAGATAATGTGTTTGAATGTCTACTTTAAAAAGAAATGAATCATATATGATTTGTTATGATTTTCTATATTCTATATCTCACCTTAGTATGCATCACATGCCTTGCATGTTCTTGGGTTTGGAAATAACCTCCTATATTAAAATAGTATAGCTCAACACTAAATATAATTTCACTGAGGTGTACTTTTCCCACTCACTACATAACCCTCCTCCTATATTAAAACAGTATAGCTCAACACTAGATATAATTTCACTGAGGTGTACTTTACCCCACTCACTACATAACCCTCCTCCTATATTAAAACAGTATAGCTCAACACTAGATATAATTTCACTGAGGTGTACTTTTCCCACTCACTACATAACACTCCTCCTATATTAAAACAGTATAGCTCAACACTAGATATAATTTCACTGAGGTGTACTTTTCCCACTCACTACATAACCCTCCTCCTATATTAAAACAGTATAGCTCAACACTAGATATAATTTCACTGAGGTGTACTTTTCCCACTCACTACATAACACTCCTCCTGTATTAAAACAGTATAGCTCAACACTAGATATAATTTCACTGAGGTATACTTTTCCCACTCACTACATAACACTCCCCCTATATTAAAACAGTATAGCTCAACACTAGATATAATATCACTGAGGTGTACTTTTCCCACTCACTACATAACACTCCTCCTATATTAAAACAGTATAGCTCAACACTAGATATAATTTCATTGAGGTGTACTTTTCCCACTCACTACATAACACTCCTCCTATATTAAAACAGTATAGCTCAACACTAGATATAATTTCACTGAGGTGTACTTTTCCCAATCACTACATAACACTCCTCCTATATTAAAACGGTATAGCTCAACACTAGATATAATATCACTGAGGTGTACTTTACCCCACTCACTACATAACACTCCTCCTATATTAAAACGGTATAGCTCAACACTAGATATAATATCACTGAGGTGTACTTTACCCCACTCACTACATAACACTCCTCCTATATTAAAACAGTATAGCTCAACACTAGATATAATTTCACTGAGGTGTACTTTTCCCACTCACTACATAACCCTTCTCCTATATTAAAACAGCATAGCTCAACACTAGATATAATTTCACTGAGGTGTACTTTTCCCACTCACTACATAACACTCCTCCTATATTAAAACAGTATAGCTCAACACTAGATATAATTTCACTGAGGTGTACTTTTCCCACTCACTACATAACACTCCTCCTATATTAAAACAGTATAGCTCAACACTAGATATAATTTCACTGAGGTGTACTTTTCCCACTCACTACATAACCTTCCTCCTATATTAAAACAGTATAGCTCAACACTAGATATAATTTCACTGAGGTGTACTTTTCCCACTCACAGCATAACCTTCCTCCTATATTAACAGTATAGTTCAACACATCTAATATCACTGAGCTCTATATTTCTCTTGACACAGTATACCAGTTAAATGTTAACATACTAACTGTTTACAAAATCACAAATAATACATGTATGGTTCATAGTGTATTTTGGTTGAGATTGTTCTTACCACAAAATGTGTTCATTGATATGAAAACTGATTACCAGGCTCTCTGTTGTATGACTTTGTGTTCTAATATTGTGGTTATGTTTATTTTGTATGTCTGTGTTGAACTTATGATGAATAGTGCCATTTTATATTAAAAGTTGTCATGCTTTAATGTTAATTGATTTGTGATTGGTTGTTTTTAATAATCATACTGTTGGATTATTAGAGTGATTGGTTGTTTTTAATTATCATACTGTTGAATCATTAGAGTGATTGGTTGTTTTTAATTATCAAACTGTTGGATTATTAGAGTGATTTGTTGTTTTTAATTATCATACTATTGAATCATTAGAGTGATTGGTTGTTTTTATTTATCATACTGTTGGATTATTAGAGTGATTGGTTGTTTTTAATTATCATACTGTTGGATTATTAGAGTGATTGGTTGTTTTTAATTATCATCCTGTTGGATTATTAGAGTGATTGGTTGTTTTTAATTATCATACTGTTGAATCATTAGAGTGATTGGTTGTTTTTAATTATCATACTGTTGGATTATTAGAGTGATTGGTTGTTTTTAATTATCATACTGTTGAATCATTAGAGTGATTGGTTGTTTTTAATTATCATACTGTTGGATTATTAGAGTGATTGGTTCTTTTTAATTATCATACTGTTGAATCATTAGAGTGATTGGTTGTTTTTAATTATCATACTGTTGAATCATTAGAGTGATTGGTTGTTTTTAATTATCATACTGTTGAATCATTAGAGTGATTGGTTGTTTTTAATTATCATACAGTTGGATTATTAGAGTGATTGGTTGTTTTTAATTATCATACTGTTGAATCATTAGAGTGATTGGTTGTTTTTAATTATCATACTGTTGGATTATTAGAGTGATTGGTTCTTTTTAATTATCATACTGTTGAATCATTAGAGTGATTTGTTCTTTTTAATTATCATACTGTTGAATCATTAGAGTGATTGGTTCTTTTTAATTATCATACTGTTGAATCATTAGATTGATTGGTTGTTTTTAATTATCATACTGTTGAATCATTAGAGTGATTGGTTGTTTTTAATTTGAATCATTAGAGTGATTGGTTGTTTTTAATTATCATACTGTTGAATCATTAGAGTGATTGGTTGTTTTTAATTATCATACTGTTGAATCATTAGAGTGATTGGTTGTTTTTAATTATCATACTGTTGAATCATTAGAGTGATTGGTTGTTTTTAATTATCATACTGTTGAATCATTAGAGTGATTGGTTGTTTTTAATTATCATACTGTTGAATCATTAGAGTGATTGGTTGTTTTTAATTATCATACTGTTGGATTATTAGAGTGATTGGTTGTTTTTAATTATCATACTGTTGAATCATTAGAGTGATTGGTTGTTTTTAATTATCATACTGTTGGATTATTAGAGTGATTGGTTGTTTTTATTTATCATACTGTTGAATCATTAGAGTGATTTGTTTTTTTAAATTATCATACTGTTGAATCATTAGAGTGATTGGTTGTTTTTAATTATCATACTGTTGAATCATTAGAGTGATTGGTTGTTTTTAATTATCATACTGTTGAATCATTAGAGTGAATGGTTGTTTTTAATTATCATACTGTTGGATCATTAGAGTGATTGGTTGTTTTTAATTATCATACTGTTGGATCATTAGAGTGATTGGTTGTTTTTAATTATCATTCTGTTGGATCATTAGAGTGATTGGTTGTTTTTAATTATCATACTGTTGGATCATTAGAGTGATTGGTTGTTTTTAATTATCATACTGTTGAATCATTAGAGTGATTGGTTGTTTTTAATTATAATACTGTTGAATCATTAGAGTGATTGGTTGTTTTTAATTATCATACTGTTGGATTATTAGAGTGATTGGTTGTTTTTAATTATCATACTGTTGGATCATTAGAGTGATTGGTTGTTTTTAATTATCATACTGTTGAATCATTAGAGTGATTGGTTGTTTTAAATTATCATAATGTTGAATCATTAGAGTGATTGGTTGTTTTTAATTATCATACTGTTGCATCATTAGAGTGAATGGTTGTTTTTAATTATCATACTGTTGAATCATTAGAGTGATTGGTTGTTTTTAATTATCATACTGTTGGATTATTAGAGTGATTGGTTGTTTTTAGTTATCATACTGTTGAATCATTAGAGTGATTGGTTGTTTTTAATTATCATACTGTTGAATCATTAGAGTGATTGGTTGTTTTTAATTATCATACTGTTGAATCATTAGAGTGATTGGTTGTTTTTAATGATCATACTGTTGAATTATTAGAGTGATTGGTTGTTTTTAATTATCATACTGTTGAATCATTAGAGTGATTGGTTGTTTTTAATTATCATACTGTTGAATCATTAGAGTGATTGGTTGCTTTTAATTATCATACTGTTGGATTATTAGAGTGATTGGTTGTTTTTAATTATCATACTGTTGGATCATTAGATTGATTGGTTGTTTTTAATTATCATACTGTTGAATCATTAGAGTGATTGGTTGTTTTTAATTTGAATCATTAGAGTGATTGGTTGTTTTTAATTATCATACTGTTGAATCATTAGAGTGATTGGTTGTTTTTAATTATCATACTGTTGGATCATTAAAGTGATTGGTTGTTTTTAATTATCATACTGTTGGATCATTAGAGTGATTGGTTGTTTTCAATTATCATACTGTTGAATCATTAGAGTGATTGGTTGTTTTTAATTATCATACTGTTGGATTATTAGAGTGATTGGATGTTTTTAATTATCATACTGTTGGATTATTAGAGTGATTGGTTGTTTTTAATTATCATACTGTTGAATCATTAGAGTGATTGGTTGTTTTTAATTATCATACTGTTGAATCATTAGAGTGATTGGTTGCTTTTAATTATCATACTGTTGGATTATTAGAGTGATTGGTTGTTTTTAATTATCATACTGTTGAATCATCAGATTGATTGGTTGTTTTTGATTATCATACTGTTGAATCATTAGAGTGATTGGTTGTTTTTAATTTGAATCATTAGAGTGATTGGTTGTTTTTAATTATCATACTGTTGAATCATTAGAGTGAATGGTTGTTTTTAATTATCATACTGTTGGATCATTAGAGTGATTGGTTGTTTTTAATTATCATACTGTTGGATCATTAGAGTGATTGGTTGTTTTTAATTATCATACTGTTGAATCATTAGAGTGATTGGTTGTTTTTAATTATCATACTGTTGGATTATTAGAGTGATTGGATGTTTTTAATTATCATACTGTTGGATTATTAGAGTGATTGGATGTTTTTAATTATCATACTGTTGGATTATTAGAGTGATTGGTTGTTTTTAATTATCATACTGTTGGATTATTAGAGTGATTGGTTGTTTTTAATTATCATACTGTTGGATTATTAGAGTGATTGGTTGTTTTTAATTATCATACTGTTGAATCATTAGAGTGATTGGTTGTTTTTAATTATCATACTGTTGAATCATTAGAGTGATTGGTTGTTTTTAATTATCATACTGTTGGATTATTAGAGTGATTGGTTGTTTTTAATTATCATACTGTTGGATTATTAAAGTGATTGGTTGTTTTTAATTATCATACTGTTGGATTATTAGAGTGATTGGTTGTTTTTAATTATCATACTGTTGGATTATTAGAGTGATTGGTTGTTTTTAATTATCATACTGTTGAATCATTAGAGTGATTGGTTGTTTTTAATTATCATACTGTTGGATTATTAAAGTGATTGGTTGTTTTTAATTATCATACTGTTGGATTATTAGAGTGATTGGTTGTTTTTAATTATCATACTGTTGGATTATTAGAGTGATTGGTTGTTTTTAATTATCATACTGTTGAATCATTAGAGTGATTGGTTGTTTTTAATTATCATACTGTTGGATTATTAGAGTGATTGGTTGTTTTTAATTATCATACTGTTGAATCATTAGAGTGATTGGTTGTTTTTAATTATCATACTGTTGAATCATTAGAGTGATTGGTTGTTTTTAATTATCATACTGTTGAATCATTAGAGTGATTGGTTGTTTTTAATTATCATACTGTTGGATTATTAGAGTGATTGGTTGTTTTTAATTATCATACTGTTGGATTATTAGAGTGATTGGTTGTTTTTAATTATCATACTGTTGAATCATTAGAGTGATTGGTTGTTTTTAATTATCATACTGTTGAATCATTAGAGTGATTGGTTGTTTTTAATTATCATTCTGTTGAATCATTAGAGTGATTGGTTGTTTTTAATTATCATACTGTTGGATTATTAGAGTGTTTGGTTGTTTTTAATTATCATACTGTTGGATTATTAGAGTGATTGGTTGTTTTTAATTATCATACTGTTGGATTATTAGAGTGATTGGTTGTTTTTAATTATCATACTGTTGGATTATTAGAGTGATTGGTTGTATTTAATTATCATACTGTTGAATCATTAAAGTGATTGGTTGTTTTTAATTATCATACTGTTGGATCATTAGAGTGATTGGTTGTTTTTAATTATCATACTGTTGGATTATGACTTAGTTCAGAGGCTAACCAACAGACTGGCACAAGAGATTTAACAGATCTTAGTTCAGAGGCTAACCAACAGACTGGCACAAGAGAGTTAACACATCTTAGTTCAGAGGCTAACCAACAGACTGGCACAACAGAGTTAACACATCTTAGTTCAGAGGCTAACCAACAGACTGACACAACAGAGTTAACACATCTTAGTTCAGAGGCTAACCAACAGACTGGCACAAGAGAGTTAACACATCTTAGTTCAGAGGCTAACCAACAGACTGACACAACCGAGTTAACACATCTTAGTTCAGAGGCTAACCAACAGACTGGCACAAGAGAGTTAACAACAGATCTTATATCAGAGGCCAACCAACAGACTGGCACAAGAGAGTTGACAGATCTTAATTCAGAGGCTAACCAACAGACTGGCACAAGAGAGTTAACATATCTTAATTCAGAGGCTAACCAACAGACTGGCACAAGAGAGTTAACAGCAGATCTTATATCAGAGGCCAACCAACAGACTGGCACAAGAGAGTTAACAGATCTTAATTCAGAGGCTTACCAACAGACAGGCACAAGAGAGTTAACAGCAGATCTTATATCAGAGGCCAACCAACAGACTGGCACAAGAGAGTTAACATATCTTAGTTCAGAGGCTAACCAATGGACTGGCACACTAGCATTAACAGATCTTAGTTCAGAGGCCAACCAAAAGACTGGAACAAGAGAGTTAACAGATCTGAGTTCAGAGGCTAACCAATGGACTGGCACAAGAGAGTTAACAGATCTTAGTTCAAAGGCCAACCAACAGACTGGAACAAGAGAGTTACCAACAGGTCTTAGATCAGAGGCTCACTAACAGACTGGAACAAGAGTTACCAACAGATCTTAGTTCAGTGGCTAACCAACAGACTGGAACAAGAGAGTTAACAGATCGTAGTTCAGAGGCTAACCAACAGACTGGCACAAGAGAGTTAACAGATCTTAGTTCAGAGGCTAACCAACAGACTGGCACAAGAGAGTTAACAGATCTTAGTTCAGAAGCTAACCAACAGACTGGCACAAGAGAGTTAACAACAGATCTTATATCAGAGGCCAACCAACAGACTGGCACAAGAGAGTTAACAACATATCTTAGATCAGAGGCTAAACAACAGACAGGCACCAGAGAGTTACAAACATATCTTATATCAGAGGCTAATTAACAGACTGACACAAGAGAGTTACCAACAGATCTTATATCAGAGGCTAACCAACAGACTGGAACAAGAGAGTTAACAGATCGTAGTTCAGAGGCTAACCAACAGACTGGCACAAGAGAGTTAACAGATCTTAGTTCAGAGGCTAACCAACAGACTGGCACAAGAGAGTTAACAGATCTTAGTTCAGAAGCTAACCAACAGACTGGCACAAGAGAGTTAACAACAGATCTTATATCAGAGGCCAACCAACAGACTGGCACAAGAGAGTTAACAACATATCTTAGATCAGAGGCTAAACAACAGACAGGCACCAGAGAGTTACAAACATATCTTATATCAGAGGCTAACCAACAGACTGACACAAGAGAGTTACCAACAGATCTTATATCTGAGGCTAACCAACAGACTGGAACAAGAGAGTTAACAGATCGTAGTTCAGAGGCTAACCAACAGACTGGCACAAGAGAGCTAACAGATCTTAGTTCAGAAGCTAACCAACAGACTGGCACAAGAGAGTTAACAACAGATCTTATATCAGAGGCTAAACAACAGACAGGCACCAGAGAGTTACAAACATATCTTAGATCAGAGACTAACCAACAGACTGACAGCAGATAGTTAACAACAGATCTTAGATCAGAGGCTAACCAACAGACTGGCACAAGAGAGTTACCAACATATCTTAGATCAGAGGCTAACCAACAGACTGGAACAAGAGAGTTAACAGATCTTAGTTCAGAGGCTAACCAACAGACTGGCACAAGAGAGTTAACAGATCTTAGTTCAGAGGCTAACCAACAGACTGGCACAAGAGAGTTATCAGATCTTAGTTCAGAGTCTAACCAACAGACTGGCACAAGAGAGTTAACAGATCTTAATTCAGAGGCTAACCAACAGACTGGCACAAGAGAGTTAACAACAGATCTTATATCAGAGGCCAACCAACAGACTGGCACAAGAGAGTCAACAACATATCTTAGATCAGAGGCTAAACAACAGACAGGCACCAGAGAGTTACAAACAGATCTTAGATCAGAGACTAACCAACAGACTGACAGCAGATAGTTAACAACAGATCTTAGATCAGAGGCTAACCAACAGACTGGCACAAGAGAGTTACCAACAGATCTTACATCAAAGGCTAACCAACAGACTGGAACAAGAGAGTTAACAGATCTTAGTTCAGAGGCTAACCAACAGACTGGCACAAGAGATTTAACAGATCTTAGTTCAGAGGCTAACCAACAAACTGGCACAAGAGAGTTAACAACAGATCTTATATCAGAGGCCAACCAACAGACCGGCACAAGAGAGTCAACAACATATCTTAGATCAGAGGCTAAACAACAGACAGGCACCAGACAGTTACAAACAGATCTTAGATCAGAGACTAACCAACAGACTGACAGCAGATAGTTAACAACAGATCTTAGATCAGAGGCTAACCAACAGACTGGAACAAGAGTTACCAACAGATCTTATATCAGAGGCTAACCAACAGACTGGCACAAGAGAGTTACCAACAGATCTTACATCAAAGGCTAACCAACAGACTGGAACAAGAGAGTTAACAGATCTTAGTTCAGAGGCTAACCAACAGACTGGCACAAGAGATTTAACAGATCTTAGTTCAGAGGCTAACCAACAAACTGGCACAAGAGAGTTAACAGATCTTAGTTCAGAGGCTAACCAACAGACTGGCACAAGAGATTTAACAGATCTTAGTTCAGAGGCTAACCAACAGACTGGCACAAGAAAGTTAACACATCTTAGTTCAGAGGCTAACCAACAGACTGGCACAACAGAGTTAACACATCTTAGTTCAGAGGCTAACCAACAGACTGACACAACAGAGTTAACACATCTTAGTTCAGAGGCTAACCAACAGACTGGCACAAGAGATTTAACAGATCTTAGTTCAGAGGCTAACCAACAGACTGACACAACAGAGTTAACACATCTTAGTTCAGAGGCTAACCAACAGACTGGCACAAGAGAGTATACACATCTTAGTTCAGAGGCTAACCAACAGATTGACACAACCGAGTTAACACATCTTAGTTCAGAGGCTAACCAACAGACTGGCACAAGAGAGTTAACAGCAGATCTTATATCAGAGGCCAACCAACAGACTGGCACAAGAGAGTTAACAGATCTTGATTCAGAGGCTAACCAACAGACTGGCACAAGAGAGTTAACATATCTTAATTCAGAGGCTAACCAACAGACTGGCACAAGAGAGTTAACAGCAGATGTTATATCAGAGGCCAACCAACAGACTGGCACAAGAGAGTTAACAGATCTTAATTCAGAGGCTTACCAACAGACAGGCACAAGAGAGTTAACAGCAGATCTTATATCAGAGGCCAACCAACAGACTGGCACAAGAGAGTTAACAACAGATCTTATATCAGAGGCCAACCAACAGACTGGCACAAGAGAGTTAACAACATATCTTAGATCAGAGGCTAAACAACAGACAGGCACCAGAGAGTTACAAACATATCTTATATCAGAGGCTAACCAACAGACTGACACAAGAGAGTTACCAACAGATCTTATATCAGAAGCTAACCAACAGACTGGAACAAGAGAGTTAACAGATCGTAGTTCAGAGGCTAACCAACAGACTGGCACAAGAGAGTTAACAGATCTTAGTTCAGAGGCTAACCAACAGACTGGCACAAGAGAGTTAACAGATCTTAGTTCAGAAGCTAACCAACAGACTGGCACAAGAGAGTTAACAACATATCTTAGATCAGAGGCTAAACAACAGACAGGCACCAGAGAGTTACAAACATATCTTAGATCGGAGACTAACCAACAGACTGACAGCAGATTGTTAACAACAGATCTTAGATCAGAGGCTAACCAACAGACTGGCACAAGAGAGTTACCAACATATCTTAGATCAGAGGCTAACCAACAGACTGGAACAAGAGAGTTAACAGATCTTAGTTCAGAGGCTAACCAACAGACTGGCACAAGAGAGTTAACAGACCTTAGTTCAGAGGCTAACCAACAGACTGGCACAAGAGAGTTAACAGATCTTAGTTCAGAGGCTGACCAACAGACTGGCACAAGAGAGTTATCAGATCTTAGTTCAGAGGCTAACCAACAGACTGGCACAAAAGAGTTAACAGATCTTAATTCAGAGGCTAACCAACAAACTGGCACAAGAGAGTTAACAACAGATCTTATATCAGAGGCCAACCAACAGACTGGCACAAGAGAGTCAACAACATATCTTAGATCAGAGGCTAAACAACAGACAGGCACCAGAGAGTTACAAACAGATCTTAGATCAGAGACTAACCAACAGACTGACAGCAGATAGTTAACAAACAGATCTTAGATCAGAAGCTAACCAACAGACTGGAACAAGAGTTACCAACAGATCTTATATCAGAGGCTAACCAACAGACTGGCACAAGAGAGTTAACAGATCTTAATTCAGAGGCTTACCAACAGACTGGCACAAGAGAGTTAACAGCAGATCTTATATCAGAGGCCAACCAACAGACTGGCACAAGAGAGTTAACATATCTTAGTTCAGAGGCTAACCAATGGACTGGCACAAGAGCATTAACAGATCTTAGTTCAGAGGCCAACCAACAGACTGGAACAAGAGAGTTAACAGATCTTAGTTCAGAGGCTAACCAATGGACTGGCACAAGAGAGTTAACAGATCTTAGTTCAAAGGCCAACCAACAGACTGGAACAAGAGAGTTACCAACAGGTCTTAGATCAGAGGCTCACTAACAGACTTGAACAAGAGTTACCAACAGATCTTAGTTCAGAGGCTAACCAACAGACTGGAACAAGAGAGTTAACAGATCGTAGTTCAGAGGCTAACCAACAGACTGGCACAAGAGAGTTAACAGATCTTAGTTCAGAGGCTAACCAACAGACTAGCACAAGAGAGTTAACAGATCTTAGTTCAGAAGCCAACCAACAGACTGGCACAAGAGAGTTAACAACAGATCTTATATCAGAGGCCAACCAACAGACTGGCACAAGAGAGTTAACAACATATCTTAGATCAGAGGCTAAACAACAGACAGGCACCAGAGAGTTACAAACATATCTTATATCAGAGGCTAACCAACAGACTGACACAAGAGAGTTACCAACAGATCTTATATCAGAAGCTAACCAACAGACTGGAACAAGAGAGTTAACAGATCGTAGTTCAGAGGCTAACCAACAGACTGGCACAAGAGAGTTAACAGATCTTAGTTCAGAGGCTAACCAACAGACTGGCACAAGAGAGTTAACAGATCTTAGTTCAGAAGCTAACCAACAGACTGGCACAAGAGAGTTAACAACATATCTTAGATCAGAGGCTAAACAACAGACAGGCACCAGAGAGTTACAAACATATCTTAGATCGGAGACTAACCAACAGACTGACAGCAGATTGTTAACAACAGATCTTAGATCAGAGGCTAACCAACAGACTGGCACAAGAGAGTTACCAACATATCTTAGATCAGAGGCTAACCAACAGACTGGAACAAGAGAGTTAACAGATCTTAGTTCAGAGGCTAACCAACAGACTGGCACAAGAGAGTTAACAGACCTTAGTTCAGAGGCTAACCAACAGACTGGCACAAGAGAGTTAACAGATCTTAGTTCAGAGGCTGACCAACAGACTGGCACAAGAGAGTTATCAGATCTTAGTTCAGAGGCTAACCAACAGACTGGCACAAAAGAGTTAACAGATCTTAATTCAGAGGCTAACCAACAGACTGGCACAAGAGAGTTAACAACAGATCTTATATCAGAGGCCAACCAACAGACTGGCACAAGAGAGTCAACAACATATCTTAGATCAGAGGCTAAACAACAGACAGGCACCAGAGAGTTACAAACAGATCTTAGATCAGAGACTAACCAACAGACTGACAGCAGATAGTTAACAACAGATCTTAGATCAGAAGCTAACCAACAGACTGGAACAAGAGTTACCAACAGATCTTATATCAGAGGCTAACCAACAGACTGGCACAAGAGAGTTAACAGATCTTAATTCAGAGGCTTACCAACAGACTGGCACAAGAGAGTTAACAGCAGATCTTATATCAGAGGCCAACCAACAGACTGGCACAAGAGAGTTAACATATCTTAGTTCAGAGGCTAACCAATGGACTGGCACAAGAGCATTAACAGATCTTAGTTCAGAGGCCAACCAACAGACTGGAACAAGAGAGTTAACAGATCTTAGTTCAGAGGCTAACCAATGGACTGGCACAAGAGAGTTAACAGATCTTAGTTCAAAGGCCAACCAACAGACTGGAACAAGAGAGTTACCAACAGGTCTTAGATCAGAGGCTCACTAACAGACTTGAACAAGAGTTACCAACAGATCTTAGTTCAGAGGCTAACCAACAGACTGGAACAAGAGAGTTAACAGATCGTAGTTCAGAGGCTAACCAACAGACTGGCACAAGAGAGTTAACAGATCTTAGTTCAGAGGCTAACCAACAGACTGGCACAAGAGAGTTAACAGATCTTAGTTCAGAAGCCAACCAACAGACTGGCACAAGAGAGTTAACAACAGATCTTATATCAGAGGCCAACCAACAGACTGGCACAAGAGAGTTAACAACATATCTTAGATCAGAGGCTAAACAACAGACAGGCACCAGAGAGTTACAAACATATCTTATATCAGAGGCTAACCAACAGACTGACACAAGAGAGTTACCAACAGATCTTATATCAGAGGCTAACCAACAGACTGGAACAAGAGAGTTAACAGATCGTAGTTCAGAGGCTAACCAACAGACTGGCACAAGAGAGTTAACAGATCTTAGTTCAGAGGCTAACCAACAGACTGGCACAAGAGAGTTAACAGATCTTAGTTCAGAAGCTAACCAACAGACTGGCACAAGAGAGTTAACAACAGATCTTATATCAGAGACCAACCAACAGACTGGCACAAGAGAGTTAACAACATATCTTAGATCAGAGGCTAAACAACAGACAGGCACCAGAGAGTTACAAACATATCTTAGATCAGAGACTAACCAACAGACTGACAGCAGATAGTTAACAACAGATCTTAGATCAGAGGCTAACCAACAGACTGGCACAAGAGAATTACAAACAGATCTTAGATCAGAGGCTAACCAACAGACTGGCACCAGAGAGTTGACAGCAGATTTTAGATCAGAGGTTAATCAACAGACTGGCACCAGAGAGTTAGCAACATATCTTAGATCAGAGGCTAATCAGCAGACTGGCTCAAGAGAGTTACCAACATATCTTAAATCATAGGCTAATCAACAAGAGCGTTACCAACAGATCTTAGATCAGAGGCTAATCAACAGACTGGCACAAAAGAGTTACCAACATATCTTAAATCATAGGCTAATCAACAGACCGGCACAAGAGAGTTAACAACATATCTTAGATTAGAGGCTAAGCAACAGCCTGGCACAAGACAGTTAAAAACAGATCTTAGATCAGAGGCTAATCAACAGACTGGCACAAGAGAGTTACCAACAGATCTTAGATCAGAGGCTAGCCAACAGACTGGCACAAGAGAGTTACCAACATATCTTAGATCAGAGGCTAATCAACAGACTGGCACAAGAGAATTACCAACAGATCTTAGATCAGAGGCTAGCCAACAGACTGGCACAAGAGAGTTACCAACATATCTTAGATTAGAGGCTAATCAACAGACTGGCACAAGGAGTTACCAACAGATCTTAGATCAGAGGCTAGCCAACAGACTGGCACAAGAGAGTTACCAACAGATCTTAGATCAGAGGCTAATCAACAGACTGGCACAAGAGAGTTACAAACAGATCTTAGATCATAGGCTAATCAACAGACTGGCACAAGAGAGTTGACAGCAGATTTTAGATCAGAGGTTAATCAACAGACTGGCACGAGAAAGTTGACAACAGATCTTAGATCAGAGGCCAACCAACAGACTGGCACAAGAGAGTTAACAGATCTTAGTTCAGAGGCTAACCAATGGACTGGCACAAGAGCATTAACAGATCTTAGTTCAGAGGCCAACCAACAGACTGGAACAAGAGAGTTACCAACAGATCTTAGATCAGAGGCTCATCAAAAGACTGGAACAAGAGTTACCAACAGATCTTAGTTTAGAGGCTAACCAACGGACTGGCACAAGAGAGTTACCAACAGATCTAATATCAGAGGCTAACCAACAGACTGGAACAAGAGAGTTAACAGATCTTAGTTCAGAGGCTAGCCAACAGACTGGCACAAGAGAGTTACCAACAGATCTTAGATCAGAGGCTAATCAACAGACTGGCACAAGAGAGTTACAAACAGATCTTAGATCATAGGCTAATCAACAGACTGGCACAAGAGAGTTGACAGCAGATTTTAGATCAGAGGTTAATCAACAGACTGGCACGAGAAAGTTGACAACAGATCTTAGATCAGAGGCCAACCAACAGACTGGCACAAGAGAGTTAACAGATCTTAGTTCAGAGGCTAACCAATGGACTGGCACAAGAGCATTAACAGATCTTAGTTCAGAGGCCAACCAACAGACTGGAACAAGAGAGTTAACAGATCTTAGTTCAGAGGCTAACCAATGGACTGGCACAAGAGAGTTAACAGATCTTAGTTCAGAGGCAAACCAACAGACTGGAACAAGAGAGTTACCAACAGATCTTAGATCAGAGGCTCATCAACAGACTGGAACAAGAGTTACCAACAGATCTTAGTTCAGACGCTAACCAACAGACTGGCACAAGAGAGTTACCAACAGATCTAATATCAGAGGCTAACCAACAGACTGGAACAAGAGAGTTAACAGATCTTAGTTCAGAGGCTAACCAACAGACTGGCACAAGAGAGTTAACAGATCTTAGTTCAGAGGCTAACCAACAGACTGGCACAAGAGAGTTAACAGATCTTAGTTCAGAGGCTAACCAACAGACTGGCACAAGAGAGTTAACAACAGATCTTATATCAGAGGCCAACCAACAGACTGGCACAAGAGAGTTAACAACATATCTTAGATCAGAGGCTAAACAACAGACAGGCACCAGAGAGTTACAAGCATATCTTAGATCAGAGACTAACCAACAGACTGACAGCAGATAGTTAACAACAGATCTTAGATCAGAGGCTAACCAACAGACTGGTGCAAGAGAATTACAAACAGATCTTAGATCAGAGGTTGACCAACAGACTGGCACCAGAGAGTTGACAGCAGATTTTAGATCAGAGGTTAATCAACAGACTGGCACCAGAGAGTTGCCAACATATCTTAGATCAGAGGCTAATCAACAGACTGGCACAAGAGAGTTACCAACATATCTTAAATCATAGGCTAATCAACAAGAGAGTTAACAACAGATCTTAGATCAGAGGCTAATCAACAGACTGACAGCAGATAGTTAACAACAGATCTTAGATCAGAGGCTAATCAACAGACTGACAGCAGATAGTTAACAACAGATCTTAGATCAGAGGCTAATCAACAGACTGGCACAAGAGAGTTGACAGCAGATTTGAGATCAGAGGTTAATCAACAGACGGCACAAGAAAGTTGACAACAGATCTTAGATCAGAGGCTAATCAACAGACTGACACCAGAGAGTTACCAACATATCTTAGATCATAGGCTAATCAACAGACTGGCACCAGAGAGTTAAATACAGATCTTAGATCATAGGCTAATCAACAGACTGGCACCATAGATTTACAAACAGATCTTAGATCAGAGGGTGACCAGCAGACCCCACACTAGAACAAAATACATCAATAAAGGTAATTTGTTGTATAATCTAATTAATCAGTGTTTCTAGAATTTAAATGAAAAGGATTTAATGAAAAGAAAGTTTAAACAGTTATGGTTAACAATTCCAACAATATCAACACAAAAAAGACGTGACAGATGATGTTGTAAATCCAGGTCCTGGCTTGGGACAGGCACAAAAAGGTGGTGGGGTTAAATCGGTTAATGGGACCCCCCCTCCCCCCAACTCTTGATTTGAACAGTGATGATAACAAAATCAACAATAACCTTTGAATGTACATAAAAACAACCAAGGAGTGAAACAGACACAAGAAAAGTTTGTAGATACCAAAAGGATAATCATAAGTCGGAAATCAAAAGACAGACAATACAATGGCCAAAAGAAAAAAGGACAAACAAATACCAGTATACCTGAAATTTACAAATATTCAAATACCAATATACCTGAAATTTACAAATATTCAAATAACAGTATAACCTGAAATTTACAAGAATTTGTTTAGATTTCTCATTTCATGTTTGAATAGAATGTATTTATTGCTACTATTAAAAAAAAATATATATTTCCTTTTATAGATATTGACTAAAGTTGAGGAGGAAAAATACTTTCTGATGAATATATAGCATTATCATAGAGTTGACATGTCTAAAATAACATAAAATGGTGGACAAACATTTCAAAAAATGTAGTTTGTCATTTTTTGCTTCTTTTTGCTGCCTTTAAACCCAGAATTCCCAAGAAGAACATCTAGAACTAAAATATGTTATGGTTTCCTTTGTTTCAGGTTTTCTTACAATTGTATGTTAAAAAAAATTTCATATATAATTTTTTTGAGGGGGATCCGTCGTGGTCGTGATCATATGGTTGTTTGATTTACAACTACCTGTGCAATCAGTCAGTGCCTATCACCACAAAAGTTGTGAGTTTGAACCCCGTCCATGGCCAGGTTTACTTGATGCACCATTATCTGATAGCGTTTGTCAGTGACTTGCAATAGGTCAATGGTTTTCTCGGGGTACTCTAGTTTCCTTTACCAATAAAACTACCACCACGGTATAACTGAAATATTGTTGAAAGTGGCATAAAACACCATAAACATAAATCAAATCTAAAAAAAAATAATAAGATTGATAAGTCCTTCTCAGAAAAAAATTAAACTTTTCTGTTAAAACTGCCGAGCCAGTCGATTTAAATCTTCTTATACTCATAATAAGCATAGATAAAAAATGATATCTATCTGTTGCTCAGTCGATATTATTGTTGGTATGTTTTGCTTGAAATTGACTTCTCATCGAATCCCACATCTCAGGTTTCACCTCCGACATGATATTGCTATGAGAAATCCATTCTTGCAAAGCAAATCATATAGTATATATTTACATTTCTTTAATTGAAATTATGTTTTTAAAAATATAAACTGTTATATAATTTATTATGTTTTGTGTTAAAATTTAAGAGTGAGTGAGTGGTTGTTATTTAACACCAACTCTGCAATTGTTTACTAAGCTGTCACCAATCAGTCAGCAATCATTCAGTCAAATAGTTATGGTTAGTGTCCCAATGACTGTATGTATGATTGTAGACCAGATAAAAAATGGAAGACTGGAGGGATTAGTTGTTATTATTGATGTAAAATAGTTTTGAAATTTAAAGAAAATGCATCAATTTTATGATAACAATTATATTACAGGGCAAATGTAATATCTAGAATGGACAGATTTAATGGTATAAATTTATTGGATGAACTGCGTTATCTCCCCTTGGACAGATGTAATGATAAAACACAGGATGAACAGAGCTACCTCCACTTGGACAGATGTAATGGTAAAACAAAGGATGAACAGAGCTACATCCACTTGAACAGATGTAATGGGAAAAGATCACATGATGTACAGAGTTATCTGCACTTGGTTTAAGAACTTTTGTTTTGAATGTATCAGTTATTTGTGATATTTTATTACTCTGGTGTATATTTTTTAAAAATATTTAAACCTTTGAGACTTATTCTAGTTCAATATTTGAATGAGAAATTTGACACACATGAAATGTTTTAATTAAAGGCAAGCATAATTTCTACAACAATTTCTCAATTTTTACTAGGAGTACAAAATAACAAAACTAATTATGGATCTTCTTTTTAGATTTGAAGATCACATTTCTACTTTTTAAATCTATAAAATGTTTGTCTCATTTGGGTTGAATTAATTGATTGCTTCTTAATTTTGTAAAATAAAAATGTAATGATGAAGTTGATGTGAAAAAAGCAACATTTTTATATGTATTAGTAATGGTAAAAATATATATTGGCTGCTGTTTGTTCACTACTGTCAGATGTCCTTATCAACAGATAATGTGGTTAGAATGTCTACTTTAAAAAGAAATGAATCATATATGATTTGTTATGATTTTCTATATTCTATATCTCACCTTATTATGCATCACATGCCTTGCATGTTCTTGGGTTTGGAAATAACCTCCTATATTAAAATAGTATAGCTCAACACTAGATATAATTTCACTGAGGTGTACTTTTCCAACTCACTACATAACCCTCCTCCTATATTAAAACAGTATAGCTCAACACTAGATATAATTTCACTGAGGTGTACTTTACCCCACTCACTACATAACCCTCCTCCTATATTAAAACAGTATAGCTCAACACTAGATATAATTTCACTGAGGTGTACTTTTCCCACTCACTACATAACACTCCTCCTATATTAAAACAGTATAGCTCAACACTAGATATAATTTCACTGAGGTGTACTTTTCCCACTCACTACATAACACTCCTCCTATATTAAAACAGTATAGTTCAACACTAGATATAATTTCACTGAGGTGTACTTTTCCCACTCACTACATAACACTCCTCCTATATTAAAACAGTATAGCTCAACACTAGATATAATTTCACTGAGGTGTACTTTTCCCACTCACTACATAACACTCCTCCTATATTAAAACAGTATAGCTCAGCACTCGATATAATTTCACTGAGGTGTACTTTTCCCACTCACTACATAACACTCCTCCTATATTAAAACGGTATAGCTCAACACTAGATATAATATCACTGAGGTGTACTTTACCCCACTCACTACATAACACTCCTCCTATATTAAAACAGTATAGCTCAACACTAGATATAATTTCACTGAGGTGTACTTTTCCCACTCACTACATAACACTCCTCCTATATTAAAACAGTATAGTTCAACACTAGATATAATTTCACTGAGTTGTACTTTTCCCACTCACTACATAACACTCCTCCTATATTAAAACAGTATAGCTCAACACTAGATATAATTTCACTGAGGTGTACTTTTCCCACTCACAGCATAACACTCCTCCTATATTAAAACAGTATAGCTCAACACTAGATATAATTTCACTGAGGTGTACTTTTCCCACTCACAGCATAACCTTCCTCCTATATTAACAGTATAGCTCAACACATCTAGTATCACTGAGCTCTATATTTCTCTTGACACAGTATACCAGTTAAATGTTAACATACTAACTGTTTACAAAATCACAAATAATACATGTATGGTTCATAGTGTATTTTGGTTGAGATTGTTCTTACCACAAAATGTGTTCATTGATATGAAAACTGATTACCAGGCTCTCTGTTGTATGACTTTGTGTTCTAATATTGTGGTTATGTTTATTTTGTATGTCTGTGTTGAACTTATGATGAATAGTGCCATTTTATATTAAAAGTTGTCATGCTTTAATGTTAATTGATTTGTGATTGGTTGTTTTTAATAATCATACTGTTGGATTATTAGAGTGATTGGTTGTTTTTAATTATCATACTGTTGAATTATTAGAGTGATTGGTTGTTTTTAATTATCATACTGTTGGATTATTAGAGTGATTGGTTGTTTTTAATTATCATACTGTTGGATTATTAGAGTGATTGGTTGTTTTTAATTATCATACTGTTGAATCATTAGAGTGATTGGTTGTTTTTAATTATCATACTGTTGAATCATTAGAGTGATTGGTTGTTTTTAATTATCATACTGTTGGATTATTAGAGTGATTGGTTGTTTTTAATTATCATACTGTTGGATTATTAAAGTGATTGGTTGTTTTTAATTATCATACTGTTGGATTATTAGAGTGATTGGTTGTTTTTAATTATCATACTGTTGGATTATTAGAGTGATTGGTTGTTTTTAATTATCATACTGTTGAATCATTAGAGTGATTGGTTGTTTTTAATTATCATACTGTTGGATTATTAAAGTGATTGGTTGTTTTTAATTATCATACTGTTGGATTATTAGAGTGATTGGTTGTTTTTAATTATCATACTGTTGGATTATTAGAGTGATTGGTTGTTTTTAATTATCATACTGTTGAATCATTAGAGTGATTGGTTGTTTTTAATTATCATACTGTTGGATTATTAGAGTGATTGGTTGTTTTTAATTATCATACTGTTGAATCATTAGAGTGATTGGTTGTTTTTAATTATCATACTGTTGAATCATTAGAGTGATTGGTTGTTTTTAATGATCATACTGTTGAATTATTAGAGTGATTGGTTGTTTTTAATTATCATACTGTTGAATCATTAGAGTGATTGATTGTTTTTAATTATCATACTGTTGAATCATTAGAGTGATTGGTTGCTTTTAATTATCATACTGTTGGATTATTAGAGTGATTGGTTGTTTTTAATTATCATACTCTTGGATCATTAGATTGATTGGTTGTTTTTAATTATCATACTGTTGAATCATTAGATTGATTGGTTGTTTTTAATTATCATACTGTTGAATCATTAGAGTGATTGGTTGTTTTTAATTTGAATCATTAGAGTGATTGGTTGTTTTTAATTATCATACTGTTGAATCATTAGAGTGATTGGTTGTTTTTAATTATCATACTGTTGGATCATTAGAGTGATTGGTTGTTTTTAATTATCATACTGTTGGATCATTAGAGTGATTGGTTGTTTTCAATTATCATACTGTTGAATCATTAGAGTGATTGGTTGTTTTTAATTATCATACTGTTGGATTATTAGAGTGATTGGTTGTTTTTAATTATCATACTGTTGGATTATTAGAGTGATTGGTTGTTTTTAATTATCATACTGTTGGATTATTAGAGTGATTGGTTGTTTTTAATTATCATACTGTTGAATCATTAGAGTGATTGGTTGTTTTTAATTATCATACTGTTGAATCATTAGAGTGATTGGTTGTTTTTAATTATCATACTGTTGGATTATTAGAGTGATTGGTTGTTTTTAATTATCATACTGTTGGATTATTAAAGTGATTGGTTGTTTTTAATTATCATACTGTTGGATTATTAGAGTGATTGGTTGTTTTTAATTATCATACTGTCGGATTATTAGAGTGATTGGTTGTTTTTAATTATCATACTGTTGAATCATTAGAGTGATTGGTTGTTTTTAATTATCATACTGTTGGATTATTAAAGTGATTGGTTGTTTTTAATTATCATACTGTTGAATCATTAGAGTGAATGGTTGTTTTTAATTATCATACTGTTGAATCATTAGAGTGATTGGTTGTTTTTAGTTATCATACTGTTGAATCATTAGAGTGATTGGTTGTTTTTAATTATCATACTGTTGAATCATTAGAGTGATTAGTTGTTTTTAATTATCATACTGTTGGATTATTAGAGTGATTGGTTGTTTTTAATTATCATACTGTTGAATCATTAGAGTGATTGGTTGTTTTTAATGATCATACTGTTGAATTATTAGAGTGATTGGTTGTTTTTAATTATCATACTGTTGAATCATTAGAGTGATTGGTTGTTTTTAATTATCATACTGTTGGATTATTAGAGTGATTGGTTGCTTTTAATTATCATACTGTTGGATTATTAGAGTGATTGGTTGTTTTTAATTATCATACTGTTGGATCATTAGATTGATTGGTTGCTTTTAATTATCATACTGTTGAATCATTAGATTGATTGGTTGTTTTTAATTATCATACTGTTGAATCATTAGAGTGATTGGTTGTTTTTAATTTGAATCATTAGAGTGATTGGTTGTTTTTAATTATCATACTGTTGAATCATTAGAGTGATTGGTTGTTTTTAATTATCATACTGTTGGATCATTAGAGTGATTGGTTGTTTTCAATTATCATACTGTTGAATCATTAGAGTGATTGGTTGTTTTTAATTATCATACTGTTGGATTATTAGAGTGATTGGTTGTTTTTAATTATCATACTGTTGGATTATTAGAGTGATTGGTTGTTTTTAATTATCATACTGTTGGATTATTAGAATGATTGGTTGTTTTTAATTATCATACTGTTGAATCATTAGAGTGATTGGTTGTTTTTAATTATCATACTGTTGAATCAATAGAGTGATTGGTTGTTTTTAATTATCATACTGTTGAATCATTAGAGTGATTGGCTGTTTTTAATTATCATACTGTTGAATCATTAGAGTGATTGGTTGTTTTTAATTATCATACTGTTGAATCATTAGAGTGATTGGTTGTTTTTAATTATCATACTATTGAATCATTAGAGTGATTGGTTGTTTTTAATTATCATACTGTTGAATCATTAGAGTGATTGGTTGTTTTTAATTATCATACAGTTGGATTATTAGAGTGATTGGTTGTTTTTAATTATCATACTGTTGAATCATTAGAGTGATTGGTTGTTTTTAATTATCATACTGTTGGATTATTAGAGTGATTTGTTGTTTTTAATTATCATACTATTGAATCATTAGAGTGATTGGTTGTTTTTAATTATCATACTGTTGGATTATTAGAGTGATTGGTTGTTTTTAATTATCATACTGTTGGATTATTAGAGTGATTGGTTGTTTTTAATTATCATACTGTTGGATTATTAGAGTGATTGGTTGTTTTTAATTATCATACTGTTGGATTATTAGAGTGATTGGTTGTTTTTAATTATCATACTGTTGGATTATTAGAGTGATTGGTTGTTTTAAATGATCATACTGTTGAATCATTAGAGTGATTGGTTGTTTTAAATTATCATACTGTTGGATTATTAGAGTGATTGGTTGTTTTTAATTATCATACTGTTGGATCATTACAGTGATTGGTTGTTTTTAATTATCATACTGTTGGATTATTAGAGTGATTGGTTCTTTTTAATTATCATACTGTTGAATCATTAGAGTGATTGGTTGTTTTTAATTATCATACTGTTGAATCATTAGAGTGATTGGTTGTTTTTAATTATCATACTGTTGAATCATTAGAGTGATTGGTTGTTTTTAATTATCATACAGTTGGATTATTAGAGTGATTGGTTGTTTTTAATTATCATACTGTTGAATCATTGGAGTGATTGGTTGTTTTTAATTATCATACTGTTGGATTATTAGAGTGATTGGTTCTTTTTAATTATCATACTGTTGAATCATTAGAATGATTGGTTGTTTTTAATTATCATACTGTTGAATCATTAGAGTGATTGGTTCTTTTTAATTATCATACTGTTGAATCATTAGAGTGATTGGTTCTTTTTAATTATCATACTGTTGAATCATTAGAGTGATTGGTTCTTTTTAATTATCATACTGTTGAATCATTAGAGTGATTGGTTGTTTTTAATTATCATACTGTTGAATCATTAGAGTGATTGGTTGTTTTTAATTATCATACTGTTGGATTATTAGAGTGATTGGTTGTTTTTAATTATCATACTGTTGAATCATTAAGAGTGATTGGTTGTTTTTAATTATCATACTGTTGGATTATTAGAGTGATTGGTTGTTTTTAATTATCATACTGTTGGATTATTAGAGTGATTGGTTGTTTTTAATTATCATACTGTTGAATCATTAGAGTGAATGGTTGTTTTTAATTATCATACTGTTGAATCATTAGAGTGAATGGTTGTTTTTAATTATCATACTGTTGAATCATTAGAGGGATTGGTTGTTTTTAATTATCATACTGTTGAATCATTAGAGTGATTGGTTGTTTTTAATTATCATACTGTTGGATTATTAGAGTGATTGGTTCTTTTTAATTATCATACTGTTGAATCATTAGAGTGATTGGTTCTTTTTAATTATCATACTGTTGAATCATTAGAGTGATTGGTTCTTTTTAATTATCATACTGTTGAATCATTAGAGTGATTGGTTCTTTTTAATTATCATACTGTTGAATCATTAGAGTGATTGGTTCTTTTTAATTATCATACTGTTGAATCATTAGAGTGATTGGTTGTTTTTAATTATCATACTGTTGAATCATTAGAGTGATTGGTTGTTTTTAATTATCATACTGTTGGATTATTAGAGTGATTGGTTGTTTTTAATTATCATACTGTTGAATCATTAAGAGTGATTGGTTGTTTTTAATTATCATACTGTTGGATTATTAGAGTGATTGGTTGTTTTTAATTATCATACTGTTGGATTATTAGAGTGATTGGTTGTTTTTAATTATCATACTGTTGAATCATTAGAGTGAATGGTTGTTTTTAATTATCATACTGTTGAATCATTAGAGTGAATGGTTGTTTTTAATTATCATACTGTTGGATTATTAAAGTGATTGGTTGTTTTTAATTATCATACTGTTGGATTATTAGAGTGATTGGTTGTTTTTAATTATCATACTGTCGGATTATTAGAGTGATTGGTTGTTTTTAATTATCATACTGTTGAATCATTAGAGTGATTGGTTGTTTTTAATTATCATACTGTTGGATTATTAAAGTGATTGGTTGTTTTTAATTATCATACTGTTGAATCATTAGAGTGAATGGTTGTTTTTAATTATCATACTGTTGAATCATTAGAGTGATTGGTTGTTTTTAGTTATCATACTGTTGAATCATTAGAGTGATTGGTTGTTTTTAATTATCATACTGTTGAATCATTAGAGTGATTAGTTGTTTTTAATTATCATACTGTTGGATTATTAGAGTGATTGGTTGTTTTTAATTATCATACTGTTGAATCATTAGAGTGATTGGTTGTTTTTAATGATCATACTGTTGAATTATTAGAGTGATTGGTTGTTTTTAATTATCATACTGTTGAATCATTAGAGTGATTGGTTGTTTTTAATTATCATACTGTTGGATTATTAGAGTGATTGGTTGCTTTTAATTATCATACTGTTGGATTATTAGAGTGATTGGTTGTTTTTAATTATCATACTGTTGGATCATTAGATTGATTGGTTGCTTTTAATTATCATACTGTTGAATCATTAGATTGATTGGTTGTTTTTAATTATCATACTGTTGAATCATTAGAGTGATTGGTTGTTTTTAATTTGAATCATTAGAGTGATTGGTTGTTTTTAATTATCATACTGTTGAATCATTAGAGTGATTGGTTGTTTTTAATTATCATACTGTTGGATCATTAGAGTGATTGGTTGTTTTCAATTATCATACTGTTGAATCATTAGAGTGATTGGTTGTTTTTAATTATCATACTGTTGGATTATTAGAGTGATTGGTTGTTTTTAATTATCATACTGTTGGATTATTAGAGTGATTGGTTGTTTTTAATTATCATACTGTTGGATTATTAGAATGATTGGTTGTTTTTAATTATCATACTGTTGAATCATTAGAGTGATTGGTTGTTTTTAATTATCATACTGTTGAATCAATAGAGTGATTGGTTGTTTTTAATTATCATACTGTTGAATCATTAGAGTGATTGGCTGTTTTTAATTATCATACTGTTGAATCATTAGAGTGATTGGTTGTTTTTAATTATCATACTGTTGAATCATTAGAGTGATTGGTTGTTTTTAATTATCATACTATTGAATCATTAGAGTGATTGGTTGTTTTTAATTATCATACTGTTGAATCATTAGAGTGATTGGTTGTTTTTAATTATCATACAGTTGGATTATTAGAGTGATTGGTTGTTTTTAATTATCATACTGTTGAATTATTAGAGTGATTGGTTGTTTTTAATTATCATACTGTTGGATTATTAGAGTGATTTGTTGTTTTTAATTATCATACTATTGAATCATTAGAGTGATTGGTTGTTTTTAATTATCATACTGTTGGATTATTAGAGTGATTGGTTGTTTTTAATTATCATACTGTTGGATTATTAGAGTGATTGGTTGTTTTTAATTATCATACTGTTGGATTATTAGAGTGATTGGTTGTTTTTAATTATCATACTGTTGGATTATTAGAGTGATTGGTTGTTTTTAATTATCATACTGTTGGATTATTAGAGTGATTGGTTGTTTTAAATGATCATACTGTTGAATCATTAGAGTGATTGGTTGTTTTAAATTATCATACTGTTGGATTATTAGAGTGATTGGTTGTTTTTAATTATCATACTGTTGGATCATTACAGTGATTGGTTGTTTTTAATTATCATACTGTTGGATTATTAGAGTGATTGGTTCTTTTTAATTATCATACTGTTGAATCATTAGAGTGATTGGTTGTTTTTAATTATCATACTGTTGAATCATTAGAGTGATTGGTTGTTTTTAATTATCATACTGTTGAATCATTAGAGTGATTGGTTGTTTTTAATTATCATACAGTTGGATTATTAGAGTGATTGGTTGTTTTTAATTATCATACTGTTGAATCATTGGAGTGATTGGTTGTTTTTAATTATCATACCGTTGGATTATTAGAGTGATTGGTTCTTTTTAATTATCATACTGTTGAATCATTAGAGTGATTGGTTGTTTTTAATTATCATACTGTTGAATCATTAGAGTGATTGGTTCTTTTTAATTATCATACTGTTGAATCATTAGAGTGATTGGTTCTTTTTAATTATCATACTGTTGAATCATTAGAGTGATTGGTTCTTTTTAATTATCATACTGTTGAATCATTAGAGTGATTGGTTGTTTTTAATTATCATACTGTTGAATCATTAGAGTGATTGGTTGTTTGTAATTATCATACTGTTGGATTATTAGAGTGATTGGTTGTTTTTAATTATCATACTGTTGAATCATTAAGAGTGATTGGTTGTTTTTAATTATCATACTGTTGGATTATTAGAGTGATTGGTTGTTTTTAATTATCATACTGTTGGATTATTAGAGTGATTGGTTGTTTTTAATTATCATACTGTTGAATCATTAGAGTGAATGGTTGTTTTTAATTATCATACTGTTGAATCATTAGAGTGAATGGTTGTTTTTAATTATCATACTGTTGAATCATTAGAGGGATTGGTTGTTTTTAATTATCATACTGTTGAATCATTAGAGTGATTGGTTGTTTTTAATTATCATACTGTTGGATTATTAGAGTGATTGGTTCTTTTTAATTATCATACTGTTGAATCATTAGAGTGATTGGTTCTTTTTAATTATCATACTGTTGAATCATTAGAGTGATTGATTCTTTTTAATTATCATACTGTTGAATCATTAGAGTGATTGGTTCTTTTTAATTATCATACTGTTGAATCATTAGAGTGATTGGTTCTTTTTAATTATCATACTGTTGAATCATTAGAGTGATTGGTTGTTTTTAATTATCATACTGTTGAATCATTAGAGTGATTGGTTGTTTTTAATTATCATACTGTTGGATTATTAGAGTGATTGGTTGTTTTTAATTATCATACTGTTGAATCATTAAGAGTGATTGGTTGTTTTTAATTATCATACTGTTGGATTATTAGAGTGATTGGTTGTTTTTAATTATCATACTGTTGGATTATTAGAGTGATTGGTTGTTTTTAATTATCATACTGTTGAATCATTAGAGTGAATGGTTGTTTTTAATTATCATACTGTTGAATCATTAGAGTGAATGGTTGTTTTTAATTATCATACTGTTGAATCATTAGAGGGATTGGTTGTTTTTAATTATCATACTGTTGAATCATTAGTGATTGGTTGTTTTTAATTATCATACTGTTGAATCATTAGAGTGATTGGTTGTTTTTAATTATCATACTGTTGGATTATTAGAGTGATTGGTTGTTTTTAATTATCATACTGTTGGATCATTAGAGTGATTGGTTGTTTTTAATTATCATACTGTTGGATTATGAGAGTGATTGGTTGTTTTTAATTATCATACTGTTGGATTATGAGAGTGATTGGATGTTTTTAATTATCATACTGTTGAATCATTAGAGTGATTGGTTGTTTTTAATTATCATACTGTTGGATTATTAGAGTGATTGGTTGTTTTTAATTTTCATACTGTTGAATCATTAGAGTGATTGGTTGTTTTTAATTATCATACTGTTGAATCATTAGAGTGATTGGTTGTTTTTAATTATCATACTGTTGAATCATTAGAGTGATTGGTTGTTTTTAATTATCATACTGTTGGATTATTAGAGTGATTGGTTGTTTTAATTATAATACTGTTAAATCATTAGAGTGATTGGTTGTTTTTAATTATCATACTGTTTAATCATTAGAGTGATTGGTTGTTTTTAATTATCATACTGTTGAATCATTAGAATGATTGGTTGCTTTTAATTATCATACTGTTGGATTATTAGAGTGATTGGTTGTTTTTAATTATCATACTGTTGGATCATTAGATTGATTGGTTGTTTTTAATTATCATACTGTTGAATCATTAGATTGATTGGTTGTTTTTAATTATCATACTGTTGAATCATTAGAGTGATTGGTTGTTTTTAATTTGAATCATTAGAGTGATTGGTTGTTTTTAATTATCATACTGTTGAATCATTAGAGTGATTGGTTGTTTTTAATTATCATACTGTTGGATTATTAGAGTGATTGGTTGTTTTTAATTACCATACTGTTGAATCATTAGAGTGATTGGTTGTTTTTAATTATCATACTGTTGGATTATTAGAGTGATTGGTTGTTTTTAATTATCATACTGTTGAATCATTAGAGTGATTTGTTCTTTTTAATTATCATACTGTTGAATCATTAGAGTGATTGGTTGTTTTTAATTATCATACTGTTGAATCATTGGAGTGATTGGTTGTTTTTAATTATCATACTGTTGAATCATTAGAGTGAATGGTTGTTTTTAATTATCATACTGTTGAATCATTAGAGTGATTGGTTGTTTTTAATTATCATACTGTTGGATTATTAGAGTGATTGGTTGTTTTTAATTATCATACTGTTGGATTATTAGAGTGATTGGTTGTTTTTAATTATCATACTGTTGGATTATTAGAATGATTGGTTGTTTTTAATTATCATACTGTTGAATCATTAGAGTGATTGGTTGTTTTTAATTATCATACTGTTGAATCAATAGAGTGATTGGTTGTTTTTAATTATCATACTGTTGAATCATTAGAGTGATTGGCTGTTTTTAATTATCATACTGTTGAATCATTAGAGTGATTGGTTGTTTTTAATTATCATACTGTTGAATCATTAGAGTGATTGGTTGTTTTTAATTATCATACTATTGAATCATTAGAGTGATTGGTTGTTTTTAATTATCATACTGTTGAATCATTAGAGTGATTGGTTGTTTTTAATTATCATACAGTTGGATTATTAGAGTGATTGGTTGTTTTTAATTATCATACTGTTGAATCATTAGAGTGATTGGTTGTTTTTAATTATCATACTGTTGGATTATTAGAGTGATTTGTTGTTTTTAATTATCATACTATTGAATCATTAGAGTGATTGGTTGTTTTTAATTATCATACTGTTGGATTATTAGAGTGATTGGTTGTTTTTAATTATCATACTGTTGGATTATTAGAGTGATTGGTTGTTTTTAATTATCATACTGTTGGATTATTAGAGTGATTGGTTGTTTTTAATTATCATACTGTTGGATTATTAGAGTGATTGGTTGTTTTTAATTATCATACTGTTGGATTATTAGAGTGATTGGTTGTTTTAAATTATCATATTGTTGAATCATTAGAGTGATTGGTTGTTTTAAATTATCATACTGTTGGATTATTAGAGTGATTGGTTGTTTTTAATTATCATACTGTTGGATCATTACAGTGATTGGTTGTTTTTAATTATCATACTGTTGGATTATTAGAGTGATTGGTTCTTTTTAATTATCATACTGTTGAATCATTAGAGTGATTGGTTGTTTTTAATTATCATACTGTTGAATCATTAGAGTGATTGGTTGTTTTTAATTATCATACTGTTGAATCATTAGAGGGATTGGTTGTTTTTAATTATCATACTGTTGAATCATTAGAGTGAATGGTTGTTTTTAATTATCATACTGTTGAATCATTAGAGTGAATGGTTGTTTTTAATTATCATACTGTTGAATCATTAGAGGGATTGGTTGTTTTTAATTATCATACTGTTGAATCATTAGTGATTGGTTGTTTTTAATTATCATACTGTTGAATCATTAGAGTGATTGGTTGTTTTTAATTATCATACTGTTGGATTATTAGAGTGATTGGTTGTTTTTAATTATCATACTGTTGGATCATTAGAGTGATTGGTTGTTTTTAATTATCATACTGTTGGATTATGAGAGTGATTGGTTGTTTTTAATTATCATACTGTTGGATTATTAGAGTGAATGGTTGTTTTTAATTATCATACTGTTGGATCATTAGAGTGATTGGTTGTTTTTAATTATCATACTGTTGGATCATTAGAGTGATTGGTTGTTTTTAATTATCATACTGTTGGATTATGAGAGTGATTGGTTGTTTTTAATTATCATACTGTTGGATTATGAGAGTGATTGAATGTTTTTAATTATCATACTGTTGAATCATTAGAGTGATTGGTTGTTTTTAATTATCATACTGTTGGATTATTAGAGTGATTGGTTGTTTTTAATTTTCATACTGTTGAATCATTAGAGTGATTGGTTGTTTTTAATTATCATACTGTTGAATCATTAGAGTGATTGGTTGTTTTTAATTATCATACTGTTGAATCATTAGAGTGATTGGTTGTTTTTAATTATCATACTGTTGGATTATTAGAGTGATTGGTTGTTTTAATTATAATACTGTTAAATCATTAGAGTGATTGGTTGTTTTTAATTATCATACTGTTTAATCATTAGAGTGATTGGTTGTTTTTAATTATCATACTGTTGAAACATTAGAATGATTGGTTGCTTTTAATTATCATACTGTTGGATTATTAGAGTGATTGGTTGTTTTTAATTATCATACTGTTGGATCATTAGATTGATTGGTTGTTTTTAATTATCATACTGTTGGATCATTAGAGTGATTGGTTGTTTTTAATTATCATACTGTTGGATCATTAGAGTGATTGGTTGTTTTTAATTATCATACTGTTGGATTATGAGAGTGATTGGTTGTTTTTAATTATCATACTGTTGGATTATGAGAGTGATTGGATGTTTTTAATTATCATACTGTTGAATCATTAGAGTGATTGGTTGTTTTGAATTATCATACTGTTGGATTATTAGAGTGATTGGTTGTTTTTAATTTTCATACTGTTGAATCATTAGAGTGATTGGTTGTTTTTAATTATCATACTGTTGAATCATTAGAGTGATTGGTTGTTTTTAATTATCATACTGTTGAATCATTAGAGTGATTGGTTGTTTTTAATTATCATACTGTTGGATTATTAGAGTGATTGGTTGTTTTAATTATAATACTGTTAAATCATTAGAGTGATTGGTTGTTTTTAATTATCATACTGTTTAATCATTAGAGTGATTGGTTGTTTTTAATTATCATACTGTTGAATCATTAGAATGATTGGTTGCTTTTAATTATCATACTGTTGGATTATTAGAGTGATTGGTTGTTTTTAATTATCATACTGTTGGATCATTAGATTGATTGGTTGTTTTTAATTATCATACTGTTGAATCATTAGATTGATTGGTTGTTTTTAATTATCATACTGTTGAATCATTAGAGTGATTGGTTGTTTTTAATTTGAATCATTAGAGTGATTGGTTGTTTTTAATTATCATACTGTTGAATCATTAGAGTGATTGGTTCTTTTTAATTATCATACTGTTGAATCATTAGAGTGATTGGTTCTTTTTAATTATCATACTGTTGAATCATTAGAGTGATTGGTTGTTTTTAATTATCATACTG
Organism: Bathymodiolus septemdierum; assembly: GCA_963383655.1. NCBI lineage: Eukaryota > Metazoa > Mollusca > Bivalvia > Mytilida > Modiolidae > Bathymodiolus > Bathymodiolus septemdierum. The sequence continues at coordinate 53,369,671 of OY726526.1, forward strand.
TTGAATCATTAGAGTGATTGGTTGTTTTTAATTATCATACTGTTGAATCATTAGAGTGATTGGTTGTTTTTAATTATCATACTGTTGGATTATTAGAGTGATTGGTTGTTTTTAATTATCATACTGTTGAATCATTAAGAGTGATTGGTTGTTTTTAATTATCATACTGTTGGATTATTAGAGTGATTGGTTGTTTTTAATTATCATACTGTTGGATTATTAGAGTGATTGGTTGTTTTTAATTATCATACTGTTGAATCATTAGAGTGAATGGTTGTTTTTAATTATCATACTGTTGAATCATTAGAGTGAATGGTTGTTTTTAATTATCATACTGTTGAATCATTAGAGGGATTGGTTGTTTTTAATTATCATACTGTTGAATCATTAGAGTGATTGGTTGTTTTTAATTATCATACTGTTGGATTATTAGAGTGATTGGTTCTTTTTAATTATCATACTGTTGAATCATTAGAGTGATTGGTTCTTTTTAATTATCATACTGTTGAATCATTAGAGTGATTGGTTGTTTTTAATTATCATACTGTTGGATTATTAGAGTGATTGGTTGTTTTTAATTATCATACTGTTGGATTATTAGAGTGATTGGTTGTTTTTAATTATCATACTGTTGGATTATTAGAGTGATTGGTTGTTTTTAATTATCATACTGTTGAATCATTAGAGTGATTGGTTGTTTTTAATTATCATACTGTTGGATTATTAGAGTGATTGGTTGTTTTTAATTATCATACTGTTGAATCATTAGAGTGATTGGTTGTTTTTAATTATCATACTGTTGAATCATTAGAGTGATTGGTTGTTTTTAATGATCATACTGTTGAATTATTAGAGTGATTGGTTGTTTTTAATTATCATACTGTTGAATCATTAGAGTGATTGATTGTTTTTAATTATCATACTGTTGAATCATTAGAGTGATTGGTTGCTTTTAATTATCATACTGTTGGATTATTAGAGTGATTGGTTGTTTTTAATTATCATACTCTTGGATCATTAGATTGATTGGTTGTTTTTAATTATCATACTGTTGAATCATTAGATTGATTGGTTGTTTTTAATTATCATACTGTTGAATCATTAGAGTGATTGGTTGTTTTTAATTTGAATCATTAGAGTGATTGGTTGTTTTTAATTATCATACTGTTGAATCATTAGAGTGATTGGTTGTTTTTAATTATCATACTGTTGGATCATTAGAGTGATTGGTTGTTTTTAATTATCATACTGTTGGATCATTAGAGTGATTGGTTGTTTTCAATTATCATACTGTTGAATCATTAGAGTGATTGGTTGTTTTTAATTATCATACTGTTGGATTATTAGAGTGATTGGTTGTTTTTAATTATCATACTGTTGGATTATTAGAGTGATTGGTTGTTTTTAATTATCATACTGTTGGATTATTAGAGTGATTTGTTCTTTTTAATTATCATACTGTTGAATCATTAGAGTGATTGGTTGTTTTTAATTATCATACTGTTGAATCATTAGAGTGATTGGTTGTTTTTAATTATCATACTGTTGGATTATTAGAGTGATTGGTTGTTTTTAATTATCATACTGTTGGATTATTAAAGTGATTGGTTGTTTTTAATTATCATACTGTTGGATTATTAGAGTGATTGGTTGTTTTTAATTATCATACTGTCGGATTATTAGAGTGATTGGTTGTTTTTAATTATCATACTGTTGAATCATTAGAGTGATTGGTTGTTTTTAATTATCATACTGTTGGATTATTAAAGTGATTGGTTGTTTTTAATTATCATACTGTTGAATCATTACAGTGAATGGTTGTTTTTAATTATCATACTGTTGAATCATTAGAGTGATTGGTTGTTTTTAGTTATCATACTGTTGAATCATTAGAGTGATTGGTTGTTTTTAATTATCATACTGTTGAATCATTAGAGTGATTAGTTGTTTTTAATTATCATACTGTTGGATTATTAGAGTGATTGGTTGTTTTTAATTATCATACTGTTGAATCATTAGAGTGATTGGTTGTTTTTAATGATCATACTGTTGAATTATTAGAGTGATTGGTTGTTTTTAATTATCATACTGTTGAATCATTAGAGTGATTGGTTGTTTTTAATTATCATACTGTTGGATTATTAGAGTGATTGGTTGCTTTTAATTATCATACTGTTGAATCATTAGAGGGATTGGTTGTTTTTAATTATCATACTGTTGAATCATTAGAGTGAATGGTTGTTTTTAATTATCATACTGTTGAATCATTAGAGTGAATGGTTGTTTTTAATTATCATACTGTTGAATCATTAGAGGGATTGGTTGTTTTTAATTATCATACTGTTGAATCATTAGTGATTGGTTGTTTTTAATTATCATACTGTTGAATCATTAGAGTGATTGGTTGTTTTTAATTATCATACTGTTGGATTATTAGAGTGATTGGTTGTTTTTAATTATCATACTGTTGGATCATTAGAGTGATTGGTTGTTTTTAATTATCATACTGTTGGATTATGAGAGTGATTGGTTGTTTTTAATTATCATACTGTTGGATTATTAGAGTGAATGGTTGTTTTTAATTATCATACTGTTGGATCATTAGAGTGATTGGTTGTTTTTAATTATCATACTGTTGGATCATTAGAGTGATTGGTTGTTTTTAATTATCATACTGTTGGATTATGAGAGTGATTGGTTGTTTTTAATTATCATACTGTTGGATTATGAGAGTGATTGAATGTTTTTAATTATCATACTGTTGAATCATTAGAGTGATTGGTTGTTTTTAATTATCATACTGTTGGATTATTAGAGTGATTGGTTGTTTTTAATTTTCATACTGTTGAATCATTAGAGTGATTGGTTGTTTTTAATTATCATACTGTTGAATCATTAGAGTGATTGGTTGTTTTTAATTATCATACTGTTGAATCATTAGAGTGATTGGTTGTTTTTAATTATCATACTGTTGGATTATTAGAGTGATTGGTTGTTTTAATTATAATACTGTTAAATCATTAGAGTGATTGGTTGTTTTTAATTATCATACTGTTTAATCATTAGAGTGATTGGTTGTTTTTAATTATCATACTGTTGAAACATTAGAATGATTGGTTGCTTTTAATTATCATACTGTTGGATTATTAGAGTGATTGGTTGTTTTTAATTATCATACTGTTGGATCATTAGATTGATTGGTTGTTTTTAATTATCATACTGTTGAATCATTAGATTGATTGGTTGTTTTTAATTATCATACTGTTGAATCATTAGAGTGATTGGTTGTTTTTAATTATCATACTGTTGAATCATTAGAGTGATTGGTTGTTTTTAATTATCATACTGTTGGATTATTAGAGTGATTGGTTGTTTTTAATTACCATACTGTTGAATCATTAGAGTGATTGGTTGTTTTTAATTATCATACTGTTGGATTATTAGAGTGATTGGTTGTTTTTAATTATCATACTGTTGAATCATTAGAGTGATTTGTTCTTTTTAATTATCATACTGTTGAATCATTAGAGTGATTGGTTGTTTTTAATTATCATACTGTTGAATCATTGGAGTGATTGGTTGTTTTTAATTATCATACTGTTGAATCATTAGAGTGAATGGTTGTTTTTAATTATCATACTGTTGGATCATTAGAGTGATTGGTTGTTTTTAATTATCATACTGTTGGATCATTAGAGTGATTGGTTGTTTTTAAATTATCATACTGTTGGATTATTAGAGTGATTGGTTGTTTTTAATTATCATACTGTTGAATCATTAGAGTGATTGGTTGTTTTTAATTATCATACTGTTGGATTATTAGAGTGATTGGTTGTTTTTAATTATCATACTGTTGGATCATTAGAGTGATTGGTTGTTTTTAATTATCATACTGTTGAATCATTAGAGTGATTGGTTGTTTTTAATTATCATAATGTTGAATCATTAGAGTGAATGGTTGTTTTTAATTATCATACTGTTGAATCATTAGAGTGATTGGTTGTTTTTAATTATCATACTGTTGGATTATTAGAGTGATTGGTTGTTTTTAGTTATCATACTGTTGAATCATTAGAGTGATTGGTTGTTTTTAATTATCATACTGTTGAATCATTAGTGATTGGTTGTTTTTAATTATCATACTGTTGAATCATTAGAGTGATTGGTTGTTTTTAATTATCATACTGTTGGATTATTAGAGTGATTGGTTGTTTTTAATTATCATACTGTTGAATCATTAAGAGTGATTGGTTGTTTTTAATTATCATACTGTTGGATTATTAGAGTGATTGGTTGTTTTTAATTATCATACTGTTGGATTATTAGAGTGATTGGTTGTTTTTAATTATCATACTGTTGAATCATTAGAGTGAATGGTTGTTTTTAATTATCATACTGTTGAATCATTAGAGTGAATGGTTGTTTTTAATTATCATACTGTTGAATCATTAGAGGGATTGGTTGTTTTTAATTATCATACTGTTGAATCATTAGAGTGATTGGTTGTTTTTAATTATCATACTGTTGGATTATTAGAGTGATTGGTTCTTTTTAATTATCATACTGTTGAATCATTAGAGTGATTGGTTCTTTTTAATTATCATACTGTTGAATCATTAGAGTGATTGGTTCTTTTTAATTATCATACTGTTGAATCATTAGAGTGATTGGTTCTTTTTAATTATCATACTGTTGAATCATTAGAGTGATTGGTTCTTTTTAATTATCATACTGTTGAATCATTAGAGTGATTGGTTGTTTTTAATTATCATACTGTTGAATCATTAGAGTGATTGGTTGTTTTTAATTATCATACTGTTGGATTATTAGAGTGATTGGTTGTTTTTAATTATCATACTGTTGAATCATTAAGAGTGATTGGTTGTTTTTAATTATCATACTGTTGGATTATTAGAGTGATTGGTTGTTTTTAATTATCATACTGTTGAATCATTAGAGGGATTGGTTGTTTTTAATTATCATACTGTTGAATCATTAGTGATTGGTTGTTTTTAATTATCATACTGTTGAATCATTAGAGTGATTGGTTGTTTTTAATTATCATACTGTTGGATTATTAGAGTGATTGGTTGTTTTTAATTATCATACTGTTGGATCATTAGAGTGATTGGTTGTTTTTAATTATCATACTGTTGGATTATGAGAGTGATTGGTTGTTTTTAATTATCATACTGTTGGATTATTAGAGTGAATGGTTGTTTTTAATTATCATACTGTTGGATCATTAGAGTGATTGGTTGTTTTTAATTATCATACTGTTGGATCATTAGAGTGATTGGTTGTTTTTAATTATCATACTGTTGGATTATGAGAGTGATTGGTTGTTTTTAATTATCATACTGTTGGATTATGAGAGTGATTGGATGTTTTTAATTATCATACTGTTGAATCATTAGAGTGATTGGTTGTTTTGAATTATCATACTGTTGGATTATTAGAGTGATTGGTTGTTTTTAATTTTCATACTGTTGAATCATTAGAGTGATTGGTTGTTTTTAATTATCATACTGTTGAATCATTAGAGTGATTGGTTGTTTTTAATTATCATACTGTTGAATCATTAGAGTGATTGGTTGTTTTTAATTATCATACTGTTGGATTATTAGAGTGATTGGTTGTTTTAATTATAATACTGTTAAATCATTAGAGTGATTGGTTGTTTTTAATTATCATACTGTTTAATCATTAGAGTGATTGGTTGTTTTTAATTATCATACTGTTGAATCATTAGAATGATTGGTTGCTTTTAATTATCATACTGTTGGATTATTAGAGTGATTGGTTGTTTTTAATTATCATACTGTTGGATCATTAGATTGATTGGTTGTTTTTAATTATCATACTGTTGAATCATTAGATTGATTGGTTGTTTTTAATTATCATACTGTTGAATCATTAGAGTGATTGGTTGTTTTTAATTTGAATCATTAGAGTGATTGGTTGTTTTTAATTATCATACTGTTGAATCATTAGAGTGATTGGTTCTTTTTAATTATCATACTGTTGAATCATTAGAGTGATTGGTTCTTTTTAATTATCATACTGTTGAATCATTAGAGTGATTGGTTGTTTTTAATTATCATACTGTTGAATCATTAGAGTGATTGGTTGTTTTTAATTATCATACTGTTGAATCATTAGAGTGATTGGTTGTTTTTAATTATCATACTGTTGGATTATTAGAGTGATTGGTTGTTTTTAATTATCATACTGTTGAATCATTAAGAGTGATTGGTTGTTTTTAATTATCATACTGTTGGATTATTAGAGTGATTGGTTGTTTTTAATTATCATACTGTTGGATTATTAGAGTGATTGGTTGTTTTTAATTATCATACTGTTGAATCATTAGAGTGAATGGTTGTTTTTAATTATCATACTGTTGAATCATTAGAGTGAATGGTTGTTTTTAATTATCATACTGTTGAATCATTAGAGGGATTGGTTGTTTTTAATTATCATACTGTTGAATCATTAGAGTGATTGGTTGTTTTTAATTATCATACTGTTGGATTATTAGAGTGATTGGTTCTTTTTAATTATCATACTGTTGAATCATTAGAGTGATTGGTTCTTTTTAATTATCATACTGTTGAATCATTAGAGTGATTGGTTGTTTTTAATTATCATACTGTTGGATTATTAGAGTGATTGGTTGTTTTTAATTATCATACTGTTGGATTATTAGAGTGATTGGTTGTTTTTAATTATCATACTGTTGGATTATTAGAGTGATTGGTTGTTTTTAATTATCATACTGTTGAATCATTAGAGTGATTGGTTGTTTTTAATTATCATACTGTTGGATTATTAGAGTGATTGGTTGTTTTTAATTATCATACTGTTGAATCATTAGAGTGATTGGTTGTTTTTAATTATCATACTGTTGAATCATTAGAGTGATTGGTTGTTTTTAATGATCATACTGTTGAATTATTAGAGTGATTGGTTGTTTTTAATTATCATACTGTTGAATCATTAGAGTGATTGATTGTTTTTAATTATCATACTGTTGAATCATTAGAGTGATTGGTTGCTTTTAATTATCATACTGTTGGATTATTAGAGTGATTGGTTGTTTTTAATTATCATACTCTTGGATCATTAGATTGATTGGTTGTTTTTAATTATCATACTGTTGAATCATTAGATTGATTGGTTGTTTTTAATTATCATACTGTTGAATCATTAGAGTGATTGGTTGTTTTTAATTTGAATCATTAGAGTGATTGGTTGTTTTTAATTATCATACTGTTGAATCATTAGAGTGATTGGTTGTTTTTAATTATCATACTGTTGGATCATTAGAGTGATTGGTTGTTTTTAATTATCATACTGTTGGATCATTAGAGTGATTGGTTGTTTTCAATTATCATACTGTTGAATCATTAGAGTGATTGGTTGTTTTTAATTATCATACTGTTGGATTATTAGAGTGATTGGTTGTTTTTAATTATCATACTGTTGGATTATTAGAGTGATTGGTTGTTTTTAATTATCATACTGTTGGATTATTAGAGTGATTGGTTGTTTTTAATTATCATACTGTTGAATCATTAGAGTGATTGGTTGTTTTTAATTATCATACTGTTGAATCATTAGAGTGATTGGTTGTTTTTAATTATCATACTGTTGGATTATTAGAGTGATTGGTTGTTTTTAATTATCATACTGTTGGATTATTAAAGTGATTGGTTGTTTTTAATTATCATACTGTTGGATTATTAGAGTGATTGGTTGTTTTTAATTATCATACTGTCGGATTATTAGAGTGATTGGTTGTTTTTAATTATCATACTGTTGAATCATTAGAGTGATTGGTTGTTTTTAATTATCATACTGTTGGATTATTAAAGTGATTGGTTGTTTTTAATTATCATACTGTTGAATCATTACAGTGAATGGTTGTTTTTAATTATCATACTGTTGAATCATTAGAGTGATTGGTTGTTTTTAGTTATCATACTGTTGAATCATTAGAGTGATTGGTTGTTTTTAATTATCATACTGTTGAATCATTAGAGTGATTAGTTGTTTTTAATTATCATACTGTTGGATTATTAGAGTGATTGGTTGTTTTTAATTATCATACTGTTGAATCATTAGAGTGATTGGTTGTTTTTAATGATCATACTGTTGAATTATTAGAGTGATTGGTTGTTTTTAATTATCATACTGTTGAATCATTAGAGTGATTGGTTGTTTTTAATTATCATACTGTTGGATTATTAGAGTGATTGGTTGCTTTTAATTATCATACTGTTGGATTATTAGAGTGATTGGTTGTTTTTAATTATCATACTGTTGGATCATTAGATTGATTGGTTGCTTTTAATTATCATACTGTTGAATCATTAGATTGATTGGTTGTTTTTAATTATCATACTGTTGAATCATTAGAGTGATTGGTTGTTTTTAATTTGAATCATTAGAGTGATTGGTTGTTTTTAATTATCATACTGTTGAATCATTAGAGTGATTGGTTGTTTTTAATTATCATACTGTTGGATCATTAGAGTGATTGGTTGTTTTCAATTATCATACTGTTGAATCATTAGAGTGATTGGTTGTTTTTAATTATCATACTGTTGGATTATTAGAGTGATTGGTTGTTTTTAATTATCATACTGTTGGATTATTAGAGTGATTGGTTGTTTTTAATTATCATACTGTTGAATCATTAGAGTGATTGGTTGTTTTTAATTATCATACTGTTGAATCAATAGAGTGATTGGTTGTTTTTAATTATCATACTGTTGAATCATTAGAGTGATTGGCTGTTTTTAATTATCATACTGTTGAATCATTAGAGTGATTGGTTGTTTTTAATTATCATACTGTTGAATCATTAGAGTGATTGGTTGTTTTTAATTATCATACTATTGAATCATTAGAGTGATTGGTTGTTTTTAATTATCATACTGTTGAATCATTAGAGTGATTGGTTGTTTTTAATTATCATACAGTTGGATTATTAGAGTGATTGGTTGTTTTTAATTATCATACTGTTGAATCATTAGAGTGATTGGTTGTTTTTAATTATCATACTGTTGGATTATTAGAGTGATTTGTTGTTTTTAATTATCATACTATTGAATCATTAGAGTGATTGGTTGTTTTTAATTATCATACTGTTGGATTATTAGAGTGATTGGTTGTTTTTAATTATCATACTGTTGGATTATTAGAGTGATTGGTTGTTTTTAATTATCATACTGTTGGATTATTAGAGTGATTGGTTGTTTTTAATTATCATACTGTTGGATTATTAGAGTGATTGGTTGTTTTTAATTATCATACTGTTGGATTATTAGAGTGATTGGTTGTTTTAAATGATCATACTGTTGAATCATTAGAGTGATTGGTTGTTTTAAATTATCATACTGTTGGATTATTAGAGTGATTGGTTGTTTTTAATTATCATACTGTTGGATCATTACAGTGATTGGTTGTTTTTAATTATCATACTGTTGGATTATTAGAGTGATTGGTTCTTTTTAATTATCATACTGTTGAATCATTAGAGTGATTGGTTGTTTTTAATTATCATACTGTTGAATCATTAGAGTGATTGGTTGTTTTTAATTATCATACTGTTGAATCATTAGAGTGATTGGTTGTTTTTAATTATCATACAGTTGGATTATTAGAGTGATTGGTTGTTTTTAATTATCATACTGTTGAATCATTGGAGTGATTGGTTGTTTTTAATTATCATACTGTTGGATTATTAGAGTGATTGGTTCTTTTTAATTATCATACTGTTGAATCATTAGAGTGATTGGTTGTTTTTAATTATCATACTGTTGAATCATTAGAGTGATTGGTTCTTTTTAATTATCATACTGTTGAATCATTAGAGTGATTGGTTCTTTTTAATTATCATACTGTTGAATCATTAGAGTGATTGGTTCTTTTTAATTATCATACTGTTGAATCATTAGAGTGATTGGTTGTTTTTAATTATCATACTGTTGGATTATTAGAGTGATTGGTTGTTTTTAATTATCATACTGTTGAATCATTAAGAGTGATTGGTTGTTTTTAATTATCATACTGTTGGATTATTAGAGTGATTGGTTGTTTTTAATTATCATACTGTTGGATTATTAGAGTGATTGGTTGTTTTTAATTATCATACTGTTGAATCATTAGAGTGAATGGTTGTTTTTAATTATCATACTGTTGAATCATTAGAGTAAATGGTTGTTTTTAATTATCATACTGTTGAATCATTAGAGGGATTGGTTGTTTTTAATTATCATACTGTTGAATCATTAGAGTGATTGGTTGTTTTTAATTATCATACTGTTGAATCATCAGAGTGATTGGTTCTTTTTAATTATCATACTGTTGAATCATTAGAGTGATTGGTTCTTTTTAATTATCATACTGTTGGATTATTAGAGTGATTGGTTGTTTTTAATTATCATACTGTTGAATCATTAGAGTGAATGGTTGTTTTTAATTATCATACTGTTGAATCATTAGAGTGAATGGTTGTTTTTAATTATCATACTGTTGAATCATTAGAGGGATTGGTTGTTTTTAATTATCATACTGTTGAATCATTAGTGATTGGTTGTTTTTAATTATCATACTGTTGAATCATTAGAGTGATTGGTTGTTTTTAATTATCATACTGTTGGATTATTAGAGTGATTGGTTGTTTTTAATTATCATACTGTTGGATCATTAGAGTGATTGGTTGTTTTTAATTATCATACTGTTGGATTATGAGAGTGATTGGTTGTTTTTAATTATCATACTGTTGGATTATTAGAGTGAATGGTTGTTTTTAATTATCATACTGTTGGATCATTAGAGTGATTGGTTGTTTTTAATTATCATACTGTTGGATCATTAGAGTGATTGGTTGTTTTTAATTATCATACTGTTGGATTATGAGAGTGATTGGTTGTTTTTAATTATCATACTGTTGGATTATGAGAGTGATTGGATGTTTTTAATTATCATACTTTTGAATCATTAGAGTGATTGGTTGTTTTTAATTATCATACTGTTGGATTATTAGAGTGATTGGTTGTTTTTAATTTTCATACTGTTGAATCATTAGAGTGATTGGTTGTTTTTAATTATCATACTGTTGAATCATTAGAGTGATTGGTTGTTTTTAATTATCATACTGTTGAATCATTAGAGTGATTGGTTGTTTTTAATTATCATACTGTTGGATTATTAGAGTGATTGGTTGTTTTAATTATAATACTGTTAAATCATTAGAGTGATTGGTTGTTTTTAAATATCATACTGTTTAATCATTAGAGTGATTGGTTGTTTTTAATTATCATACTGTTGAATCATTAGAATGATTGGTTGCTTTTAATTATCATACTGTTGGATTATTAGAGTGATTGGTTGTTTTTAATTATCATACTGTTGGATCATTAGATTGATTGGTTGTTTTTAATTATCATACTGTTGAATCATTAGATTGATTGGTTGTTTTTAATTATCATACTGTTGAATCATTAGAGTGATTGGTTGTTTTTAATTTGAATCATTAGAGTGATTGGTTGTTTTTAATTATCATACTGTTGAATCATTAGAGTGATTGGTTGTTTTTAATTATCATACTGTTGGATTATTAGAGTGAATGGTTGTTTTTAATTACCATACTGTTGAATCATTAGAGTGATTGGTTGTTTTTAATTATCATACTGTTGGATTATTAGAGTGATTGGTTGTTTTTAATTATCATACTGTTGAATCATTAGAGTGATTTGTTCTTTTTAATTATCATACTGTTGAATCATTAGAGTGATTGGTTGTTTTTAATTATCATACTGTTGAATCATTGGAGTGATTGGTTGTTTTTAATTATCATACTGTTGAATCATTAGAGTGAATGGTTGTTTTTAATTATCATACTGTTGAATCATTAGAGTGATTGGTTGTTTTTAATTATCATACTGTTGGATTATTAGAGTGATTGGTTGTTTTTAATTATCATACTGTTGGATTATTAGAGTGATTGGTTGTTTTTAATTATCATACTGTTGGATTATTAGAATGATTGGTTGTTTTTAATTATCATACTGTTGAATCATTAGAGTGATTGGTTGTTTTTAATTATCATACTGTTGAATCAATAGAGTGATTGGTTGTTTTTAATTATCATACTGTTGAATCATTAGAGTGATTGGCTGTTTTTAATTATCATACTGTTGAATCATTAGAGTGATTGGTTGTTTTTAATTATCATACTGTTGAATCATTAGAGTGATTGGTTGTTTTTAATTATCATACTATTGAATCATTAGAGTGATTGGTTGTTTTTAATTATCATACTGTTGAATCATTAGAGTGATTGGTTGTTTTTAATTATCATACTGTTGAATCATTAGAGTGATTGGTTGTTTTTAATTATCATACTGTTGGATTATTAGAGTGAATGGTTGTTTTTAATTACCATACTGTTGAATCATTAGAGTGATTGGTTGTTTTTAATTATCATACTGTTGGATTATTAGAGTGATTGGTTGTTTTTAATTATCATACTGTTGAATCATTAGAGTGATTTGTTCTTTTTAATTATCATACTGTTGAATCATTAGAGTGATTGGTTGTTTTTAATTATCATACTGTTGAATCATTGGAGTGATTGGTTGTTTTTAATTATCATACTGTTGAATCATTAGAGTGAATGGTTGTTTTTAATTATCATACTGTTGAATCATTAGAGTGATTGGTTGTTTTTAATTATCATACTGTTGGATTATTAGAGTGATTGGTTGTTTTTAATTATCATACTGTTGGATTATTAGAGTGATTGGTTGTTTTTAATTATCATACTGTTGAATCATTAGAGTGATTGGTTGTTTTTAATTATCATACTGTTGGATTATTAGAGTGATTTGTTGTTTTTAATTATCATACTATTGAATCATTAGAGTGATTGGTTGTTTTTAATTATCATACTGTTGGATTATTAGAGTGATTGGTTGTTTTTAATTATCATACTGTTGGATTATTAGAGTGATTGGTTGTTTTTAATTATCATACTGTTGGATTATTAGAGTGATTGGTTGTTTTTAATTATCATACTGTTGGATTATTAGAGTGATTGGTTGTTTTTAATTATCATACTGTTGGATTATTAGAGTGATTGGTTGTTTTAAATTATCATACTGTTGAATCATTAGAGTGATTGGTTGTTTTAAATTATCATACTGTTGGATTATTAGAGTGATTGGTTGTTTTTAATTATCATACTGTTGGATCATTACAGTGATTGGTTGTTTTTAATTATCATACTGTTGGATTATTAGAGTGATTGGTTCTTTTTAATTATCATACTGTTGAATCATTAGAGTGATTGGTTGTTTTTAATTATCATACTGTTGAATCATTAGAGTGATTGGTTGTTTTTAATTATCATACTGTTGAATCATTAGAGGGATTGGTTGTTTTTAATTATCATACTGTTGAATCATTAGAGTGAATGGTTGTTTTTAATTATCATACTGTTGAATCATTAGAGTGAATGGTTGTTTTTAATTATCATACTGTTGAATCATTAGAGGGATTGGTTGTTTTTAATTATCATACTGTTGAATCATTAGTGATTGGTTGTTTTTAATTATCATACTGTTGAATCATTAGAGTGATTGGTTGTTTTTAATTATCATACTGTTGGATTATTAGAGTGATTGGTTGTTTTTAATTATCATACTGTTGGATCATTAGAGTGATTGGTTGTTTTTAATTATCATACTGTTGGATTATGAGAGTGATTGGTTGTTTTTAATTATCATACTGTTGGATTATTAGAGTGAATGGTTGTTTTTAATTATCATACTGTTGGATCATTAGAGTGATTGGTTGTTTTTAATTATCATACTGTTGGATCATTAGAGTGATTGGTTGTTTTTAATTATCATACTGTTGGATTATGAGAGTGATTGGTTGTTTTTAATTATCATACTGTTGGATTATGAGAGTGATTGGATGTTTTTAATTATCATACTGTTGAATCATTAGAGTGATTGGTTGTTTTGAATTATCATACTGTTGGATTATTAGAGTGATTGGTTGTTTTTAATTTTCATACTGTTGAATCATTAGAGTGATTGGTTGTTTTTAATTATCATACTGTTGAATCATTAGAGTGATTGGTTGTTTTTAATTATCATACTGTTGAATCATTAGAGTGATTGGTTGTTTTTAATTATCATACTGTTGGATTATTAGAGTGATTGGTTGTTTTAATTATAATACTGTTATATCATTAGAGTGATTGGTTGTTTTTAATTATCATACTGTTTAATCATTAGAGTGATTGGTTGTTTTTAATTATCATACTGTTGAATCATTAGAGTGATTGGTTGTTTTTAATTATCATACTGTTGAATCATTAGAGTGATTGGTTGTTTTGAATTATCATACTGTTGGATTATTAGAGTGATTGGTTGTTTTTAATTTTCATACTGTTGAATCATTAGAGTGATTGGTTGTTTTTAATTATCATACTGTTGGATTATTAGAGTGAATGGTTGTTTTTAATTATCATACTGTTGGATCATTAGAGTGATTGGTTGTTTTTAATTATCATACTGTTGGATCATTAGAGTGATTGGTTGTTTTTAATTATCATACTGTTGGATTATGAGAGTGATTGGTTGTTTTTAATTATCATACTGTTGGATTATGAGAGTGATTGGATGTTTTTAATTATCATACTTTTGAATCATTAGAGTGATTGGTTGTTTTTAATTATCATACTGTTGGATTATTAGAGTGATTGGTTGTTTTTAATTTTCATACTGTTGAATCATTAGAGTGATTGGTTGTTTTTAATTATCATACTGTTGAATCATTAGAGTGATTGGTTGTTTTTAATTATCATACTGTTGAATCATTAGAGTGATTGGTTGTTTTTAATTATCATACTGTTGGATTATTAGAGTGATTGGTTGTTTTAATTATAATACTGTTAAATCATTAGAGTGATTGGTTGTTTTTAAATATCATACTGTTTAATCATTAGAGTGATTGGTTGTTTTTAATTATCATACTGTTGAATCATTAGAATGATTGGTTGCTTTTAATTATCATACTGTTGGATTATTAGAGTGATTGGTTGTTTTTAATTATCATACTGTTGGATCATTAGATTGATTGGTTGTTTTTAATTATCATACTGTTGAATCATTAGATTGATTGGTTGTTTTTAATTATCATACTGTTGAATCATTAGAGTGATTGGTTGTTTTTAATTTGAATCATTAGAGTGATTGGTTGTTTTTAATTATCATACTGTTGAATCATTAGAGTGATTGGTTGTTTTTAATTATCATACTGTTGGATTATTAGAGTGAATGGTTGTTTTTAATTACCATACTGTTGAATCATTAGAGTGATTGGTTGTTTTTAATTATCATACTGTTGGATTATTAGAGTGATTGGTTGTTTTTAATTATCATACTGTTGAATCATTAGAGTGATTTGTTCTTTTTAATTATCATACTGTTGAATCATTAGAGTGATTGGTTGTTTTTAATTATCATACTGTTGAATCATTGGAGTGATTGGTTGTTTTTAATTATCATACTGTTGAATCATTAGAGTGAATGGTTGTTTTTAATTATCATACTGTTGAATCATTAGAGTGATTGGTTGTTTTTAATTATCATACTGTTGGATTATTAGAGTGATTGGTTGTTTTTAATTATCATACTGTTGGATTATTAGAGTGATTGGTTGTTTTTAATTATCATACTGTTGGATTATTAGAATGATTGGTTGTTTTTAATTATCATACTGTTGAATCATTAGAGTGATTGGTTGTTTTTAATTATCATACTGTTGAATCAATAGAGTGATTGGTTGTTTTTAATTATCATACTGTTGAATCATTAGAGTGATTGGCTGTTTTTAATTATCATACTGTTGAATCATTAGAGTGATTGGTTGTTTTTAATTATCATACTGTTGAATCATTAGAGTGATTGGTTGTTTTTAATTATCATACTATTGAATCATTAGAGTGATTGGTTGTTTTTAATTATCATACTGTTGAATCATTAGAGTGATTGGTTGTTTTTAATTATCATACAGTTGGATTATTAGAGTGATTGGTTGTTTTTAATTATCATACTGTTGAATCATTAGAGTGATTGGTTGTTTTTAATTATCATACTGTTGGATTATTAGAGTGATTTGTTGTTTTTAATTATCATACTATTGAATCATTAGAGTGATTGGTTGTTTTTAATTATCATACTGTTGGATTATTAGAGTGATTGGTTGTTTTTAATTATCATACTGTTGGATTATTAGAGTGATTGGTTGTTTTTAATTATCATACTGTTGGATTATTAGAGTGATTGGTTGTTTTTAATTATCATACTGTTGGATTATTAGAGTGATTGGTTGTTTTTAATTATCATACTGTTGGATTATTAGAGTGATTGGTTGTTTTAAATTATCATACTGTTGAATCATTAGAGTGATTGGTTGTTTTAAATTATCATACTGTTGGATTATTAGAGTGATTGGTTGTTTTTAATTATCATACTGTTGGATCATTACAGTGATTGGTTGTTTTTAATTATCATACTGTTGGATTATTAGAGTGATTGGTTCTTTTTAATTATCATACTGTTGAATCATTAGAGTGATTGGTTGTTTTTAATTATCATACTGTTGAATCATTAGAGTGATTGGTTGTTTTTAATTATCATACTGTTGAATCATTAGAGGGATTGGTTGTTTTTAATTATCATACTGTTGAATCATTAGAGTGAATGGTTGTTTTTAATTATCATACTGTTGAATCATTAGAGTGAATGGTTGTTTTTAATTATCATACTGTTGAATCATTAGAGGGATTGGTTGTTTTTAATTATCATACTGTTGAATCATTAGTGATTGGTTGTTTTTAATTATCATACTGTTGAATCATTAGAGTGATTGGTTGTTTTTAATTATCATACTGTTGGATTATTAGAGTGATTGGTTGTTTTTAATTATCATACTGTTGGATCATTAGAGTGATTGGTTGTTTTTAATTATCATACTGTTGGATTATGAGAGTGATTGGTTGTTTTTAATTATCATACTGTTGGATTATTAGAGTGAATGGTTGTTTTTAATTATCATACTGTTGGATCATTAGAGTGATTGGTTGTTTTTAATTATCATACTGTTGGATCATTAGAGTGATTGGTTGTTTTTAATTATCATACTGTTGGATTATGAGAGTGATTGGTTGTTTTTAATTATCATACTGTTGGATTATGAGAGTGATTGGATGTTTTTAATTATCATACTGTTGAATCATTAGAGTGAATGGTTGTTTTTAATTATCATACTGTTGAATCATTAGAGTGAATGGTTGTTTTTAATTATCATACTGTTGAATCATTAGAGGGATTGGTTGTTTTTAATTATCATACTGTTGAATCATTAGAGTGATTGGTTGTTTTTAATTATCATACTGTTGGATTATTAGAGTGATTGGTTCTTTTTAATTATCATACTGTTGAATCATTAGAGTGATTGGTTCTTTTTAATTATCATACTGTTGAATCATTAGAGTGATTGGTTCTTTTTAATTATCATACTGTTGAATCATTAGAGTGATTGGTTCTTTTTAATTATCATACTGTTGAATCATTAGAGTGATTGGTTGTTTTTAATTATCATACTGTTGAATCATTAGAGTGATTGGTTGTTTTTAATTATCATACTGTTGAATCATTAGAGTGATTGGTTGTTTTTAATTATCATACTGTTGGATTATTAGAGTGATTGGTTGTTTTTAATTATCATACTGTTGAATCATTAAGAGTGATTGGTTGTTTTTAATTATCATACTGTTGGATTATTAGAGTGATTGGTTGTTTTTAATTATCATACTGTTGGATTATTAGAGTGATTGGTTGTTTTTAATTATCATACTGTTGAATCATTAGAGTGAATGGTTGTTTTTAATTATCATACTGTTGAATCATTAGAGTGAATGGTTGTTTTTAATTATCATACTGTTGAATCATTAGAGGGATTGGTTGTTTTTAATTATCATACTGTTGAATCATTAGTGATTGGTTGTTTTTAATTATCATACTGTTGAATCATTAGAGTGATTGGTTGTTTTTAATTATCATACTGTTGAATCATTAGAGTGATTGGTTGTTTTTAATTATCATACTGTTGGATTATTAGAGTGATTGGTTGTTTTTAATTATCATACTGTTGGATCATTAGAGTGATTGGTTGTTTTTAATTATCATACTGTTGGATTATGAGAGTGATTGGTTGTTTTTAATTATCATACTGTTGGATTATTAGAGTGAATGGTTGTTTTTAATTATCATACTGTTGGATCATTAGAGTGATTGGTTGTTTTTAATTATCATACTGTTGGATCATTAGAGTGATTGGTTGTTTTTAATTATCATACTGTTGGATTATTAGAGTGATTGGTTGTTTTTAATTATCATACTGTTGGATTATTAGAGTGATTGGTTGTTTTTAATTTTCATACTGTTGAATCATTAGAGTGATTGGTTGTTTTTAATTATCATACTGTTGAATCATTAGAGTGATTGGTTGTTTTTAATTATCATACTGTTGAATCATTAGAGTGATTGGTTGTATTTAATTATCATACTGTTGGATTATTAGAGTGATTGGTTGTTTTAATTATAATACTGTTAAATCATTAGAGTGATTGGTTGTTTTTAATTATCATACTGTTTAATCATTAGAGTGATTGGTTGTTTTTAATTATCATACTGTTGAATCATTAGAATGATTGGTTGCTTTTAATTATCATACTGTTGGATTATTAGAGTGATTGGTTGTTTTTAATTATCATACTGTTGGATCATTAGATTGATTGGTTGTTTTTAATTATCATACTGTTGAATCATTAGATTGATTGGTTGTTTTTAATTATCATACTGTTGAATCATTAGAGTGATTGGTTGTTTTTAATTTGAATCATTAGAGTGATTGGTTGTTTTTAATTATCATACTGTTGGATTATTAGAGTGATTGGTTGTTTTTAATTACCATACTGTTGAATCATTAGAGTGATTGGTTGTTTTTAATTATCATACTGTTGGATTATTAGAGTGATTGGTTGTTTTTAATTATCATACTGTTGAATCATTAGAGTGATTTGTTCTTTTTAATTATCATACTGTTGAATCATTAGAGTGATTGGTTGTTTTTAATTATCATACTGTTGAATCATTGGAGTGATTGGTTGTTTTTAATTATCATACTGTTGAATCATTAGAGTGAATGGTTGTTTTTAATTATCATACTGTTGGATCATTAGAGTGATTGGTTGTTTTTAATTATCATACTGTTGGATCATTAGAGTGATTGGTTGTTTTTAATTATCATACTGTTGGATTATTAGAGTGATTGGTTGTTTTTAATTATCATACTGTTGAATCATTAGAGTGATTGGTTGTTTTTAATTATCATACTGTTGGATTATTAGAGTGATTGGTTGTTTTTAATTATCATACTGTTGGATCATTAGAGTGATTGGTTGTTTTTAATTATCATACTGTTGAATCATTAGAGTGATTGGTTGTTTTTAATTATCATAATGTTGAATCATTAGAGTGAATGGTTGTTTTTAATTATCATACTGTTGAATCATTAGAGTGATTGGTTGTTTTTAATTATCATACTGTTGGATTATTAGAGTGATTGGTTGTTTTTAGTTATCATACTGTTGAATCATTAGAGTGATTGGTTGCTTTTAATTATCATACTGTTGAATCATTAGAGTGATTGGTTGTTTTTAATTATCATACTGTTGAATCATTAGTGATTGGTTGTTTTTAATTATCATACTGTTGAATCATTAGAGTGATTGGTTGTTTTTAATTATCATGTCATTTCCTATATCCCGCTGTTGTATGGACGGAGTGTCGGTTTTCCTGTAATTCTAGATACTGTTAGCAATTTTCTATCTATATGGTCTGCAGTACATATGATGATGATGAAAATTCAGATCTGAGCTTTGGACATGTATTAAAATATGGCAGGGTTAAACCAGTTGATGGGACCCAGTCCTCCCCATGTTGATAATTGGATCTCCAACGGCAATGCAGCTATAAACAATAAAAAGCTGCACAAACTCGATTCCACACAAAACCGAATGACATGGACATAACAAAAGCAGGGTTGGAGAATGCTGATAGTAAACTGTTTGCTAAATAAATAAATCAAACAATCGAATGTCAAAAAAGAGAAGTGTTTTATACATAATAATACAAATTGCTGACAATACTTCACTTTTCTTATAATTTCATTCAGACTACATATATAACTTGTATAAAATTAAACAAAACAAGACATGTCCATGACTATCTTTTTATTGTTTTATATATAACTCTTATTATGCAAAAATTTATTCTAGACTTGTTTACTTTCTTTACACAATAAAACATGGAAATAACTAGGTAGAGCCTGACTGCATACCATGTATTACAACATATCATCCCATCCACAAATGGATGAGAAAAGACCAGACATCTGCAACTAACTAACCCATGAATCCACTCGCCATGGGTAGGTATCTCCCAGCCTTAACACTTAAGGTTGATACGACGATGTATAAGCAGTAGTGGCAGTTATTTTATTGGCAATACACATGTAATAACTATTTAATTGGCAATACATGTGTAATAACTATTTAATTGGCAATACACATATAATAACTAATAAAAAAAATTATTTCAAACAAAGTAAGCTGCTAATTGTGACATTTTGTCTTTAGGCTTTCCTCTTCCGCGACCTCTTGACCCTCCTCGTCCTCGTCCTCGACCACCTCTTCCAGCTGCACGACTAGCACCACCTCTTCTTTTCATTATTGCATGATGTTTTTCTACCAAGGGTTTAAATACTGGATCACAAAATGCACACCCAGAATGTTCTGTCTCGCCCCCTTCTAATGGTGTTTTACCCTGAAAGTATAATGAAAATTCTGTAAGGCACATAAGCATAGGCTACATTTTTCATTTTTTAAATTTGACTTTTAGAAATGATAACAATGTAATTTAATTCAGCGATAAATACATCGTTCAACATAATGACCAACCATTAAGCCTCCCCTGTCAAATACACTATAGGGGCCATAAAAATAATAAACTTTCTATAATTAAATCAGAATGTCACAATCTAAACCAACTTCTTGACCACATTTAAATGGAGATTTTTGGCATTGTGAATTCAGGAATTGATTTTCGACTAACTCAGAGGCTCTCAAGAACAACAAAGATACAAACCTTGCTGAAATCTACGTCTACAATATGTGAACCACAATCGTCACAAAGATACAAACCTTGCTGAAATCTATGTCTACAATATGTGAACCACAATCGTCACAAAGATACAAACCTTGCTGAAATCTACGTCTACAATATGTGAACCACAATCTTCACAGAGATACAAACCTTGCTGAAATCTACATCTACAATATGTGAACCACAATCTTCTCAGATACAAACCTTGCTGAAATCTACATCTACAATATGTGAACAACAATCTTCACAGATACAAACCTTGCTGAAATCTACATCTACAATATGTGAACCAAAATCTTCACAGAGATACAAACCTTGCTGAAATCTACATCTACAATATGTGAACCACAATCTTCACAGAGATACAAACCTTGCTGAAATCTACATCTACAATATGTGAACAACAATCTTCACAGAGATACAAACCTTGCTGAAATCTACATCTACAATATGTGAACCACAATCTTCACAGAGATACAAACCTTGCTGAAATCTACATCTACAATATGTGAACCACAATCTTCACAGAGATACAAACCTTGCTGAAATCTACATCTACAATATGTGAACCACAATCTTCACAGAGATACAAACCTTGCTGAAATCTACATCTACAATATGTGAACCACAATCTTCACAGAGATACAAACCTTGCTGAAATCTACATCTACAATATGTGAACCACAATCTTCACAGAGATACAAACCTTGCTGAAATCTACATCTACAATATGTGAACAACAATCTTCACAGAGATACAAACCTTGCTGAAATCTACATCTACAATATGTGAACCACAATCTTCACAGAGATACAAACCTTGCTGAAATCTACATCTACAATATGTGAACCACAATCTTCACAGAGATACAAACCTTGCTGAAATCTACGTCTACAATATGTGAACCACAATCTTCACAAATGTCTTCTGACACAGCAACTTTATAGGCATTGTCAAAAAAGTTAATCACAACATTACATCTGAAAATAAGAAAACAAACATGAGAGACCATCCAACATTACACTTAGTGCTTTTATTGCTGTCTACATTTCAGTCACAGTACTGCATACCTGCCAAGTAACCTGTTTTCGTCGGGTCACACCCAGAAATCAAGCTTGTCACCCTCATTTCCCTGAACATCCGTCGGGACACGGATTTTACTACGATGACCCGGAATTGGTCCAGATATTAGAAATATTTATTTATTCGGAAAATACCGGGATTTTACCTATCGAAAGTACAACAATCCGAATGGTCAACTGCAATCAACAACAATATACCTTCGAGGTAAGTAATTAGCAATGATTGGGTCTTTTACAATAAAGTTTTAATCCCCTTGTGGAAAGTCTGAGTTGTTTCTACAACAAAAAAGTTAAATCATTTCTGCAAGATGTCTACTGGAAGGAAGAGGTCCTTATCAGGGCCTGCTTATTCTTCACCCGCTAAACGAAAGAAATATTTATGCAAATATCAAAAAGCTTGGGAAGCAGAATTTAGTTGGCTCAGTCACAGTGATCGTAGCGTAAATGATGCATATTGCATTCTTTGTAAATCACAGTTATCTATTGGATCCGGTGCAAAGAATGACCTGACAGGCATGCAAAGTCACAAAACCATATGCAGCTGGAGATGGTTCAAAGGAAATCAAAAACAACTTCTGCTGAAACTCGGTTTTGTGATTTCATAGCTGAACACAATATAGTGATTATAACCAGAGTACATAGTTTATTGATACAGCTGTTTATTTGTACATACATACATGTATGATCATTAATAATACATATTAAACTAGATATGATATCATACGACTTACAATAATTATGGCCGAAAATGTCGTTACGTGTTATGACCCTCATTTTCATTTAGGAATGAGGGTCATGACCCTGATTTGGTGTTTCAGAGGTTGGCAGGTATGCAGTAAGGTCTTCGATAATAAACATAACTCATACCCTAAAATGAGTGTCAAACTGCCCTAGCCTCCAATTGAGTGGTACTCTTTACTTTTACTGTTGAACGCTATATCTGGGCATCATAATCGCTTCAATGTTATTTGGTGTATAGAATACACAGTATTTTTCTAGGCCATACATGACCAAAATCACTGTACATAGTTACATGAGATCTCATTTGAAGTAAAGTATGTCGTTAAAATGATGATCAATAATTCTTCACTAGTCTTGCATATCCAACTACTGATTTAGATAATAGCTTTGGTTGGTTGGTTAATATTTCAGTTATATCATGGTGGTCAGTTTTATTGGTGGAGGAAACCGCAGTACCTGGCGAAAACCACCGACCTGTTGCAAGTCACTGACAAACTTTATCACATAATGTTGTATCGAGTGTACCTCCCCATGAATGGGGTTCGAACTCACAACTTTAGTGCTGAGAGTAACTGATTGCACAGGTAGTTGTAAATCCAACTATGATACTATCACAACCACAACGGCTCCTAATTACAAAATAACATGAATTATAAAACGAAGAAATAATTCATAGTTTGTAGGAAATTTTTAACATGTGCAACATTATCTTCATAAATTGCAATGAAATAATACTTCCCATGTTAAAATGTCATATTAACTATGGCTTTCAATGTATTGTTTGGATTCTAAAATGAAAAATTTATAAGATTTTTTAAAGCAGAAAACAATATGGGAAATGCATCTTTAAAAAAATCTACTAATATTTATTCTTGGTCATTTTTTTCCCTTCTATATAAACAAAATTCTTATTTGCAATTAAGTTAACTGACATTTTAAAATTTCTAATTTTATGGTATTTTGATTTTAACAACTTCAACAAGTAAAATGCTTAAAAAGTCGTAAAATAAACTGGTGACCAGGTGTCAATGTCACTAGCACTTCTTAGAAACTATATCAGTGGAAGACAACAATTTACAAAAGTCAAAATCAATAGTTAACATATGCATGTTTGTCTGGAGAAAAAAAATGAACATGTAAGGAAACAATACAAATATTTTAATGTTTGTATGCATCACGATCATCTTTAAATACAGGAATGGTGACAGACGTAAAACTATGTACCACGATCATGTTTAAATACAGGAATGATAACAGACAGACAGACGTAAAACTATGTACCACGATCATGTTTAAATACAGGAATGATAACAGACAGACATACGTAATACTATGCACCAAGATTCTTCAATTTGAAGTTGACCATAATACATTTCCACTATACATGTCATTCTTACTTGTTGCATGCCATTCTCCATTTAGGGGCAGATGTCTGGTCGAGCACTAGCACACCCGATTCACATTCCACACATTCTGACACACCATTCTGTGACATCCCGTGTTGACAAGTAGGATGGGTACACTCGTTACATCCTGATCCTTTCCTCATATCTTTAAATGGTGGGTTGTTATAACAATATGGACAAAGAGGGTAACACTGAAATGTCCAAAAAAACATACAATGTACTTTATTTCAATATTATGTACCAGGTAATATAAAATTATAAATATCTATAACAGGCATCACATAAATAAAAAAAACCTGAGAGTGCTGATCGGAAGCTAGGTCTCAGAGGAACTGAAGGATCGATATCATCTGTTGTCTAATAAATAGGAACAAACAAAGATAATTGTTATCAGCAGATTTGGGATAAAGCCACGGTGAAAGGTCAAAATGCAACACATACCGATAATTATCGAAAACCGAGATCCAATATATTTTGCATCCTTCAAGCACATCTGTAGATTTTGAGTTATGCGTGACAAAATTGTTAATATAATACTCCTTGTAAAGAACATAACACAGTTACTCCAAAAATCTGGAGAAAAAATTTATTAAATAGAGGTACAATCGACAATGTTTTTTCAAATAACTTAGTGTTCTCCCAAGAGTGTGTTGATAGGTTATGATCATCTATATACATGTTCATTTAGGAATGTGCTTAGAAAATTAATCTTATGTTTTGCAATTATTTCTGCCTTACAAATTTCCACTTTCAATCTGAAGTACATCAAAAAGTTATTACCACTTTTTGAAATATAAAGCATTACCTTTCCTTTAACGCCAGTCGTCCATAAAACTAGTTCATAATCGTCAAGAGGACATTTTAATTCTTTGTACAGTTTGATATTTCCATTTTGTGGCAGTGTAAATGTATCATCACAGTTAGAACAATGGAGGCGACTAGGTTTGGCTTGAATGAACTTCATAAACCGACGACATTTTCCACATCTGAAATATACAGGGTGAAATACTATTACTTAGATCAAGGGAGACGATTAGGTTTGGCTTGAATGAACTTCATAAACCGACGACATTTTCCACATCTGAAATATACAGGGTGAAATATTATTACCAAAATAAAGGGAGACGACTCGGCTTGGCTTGAATGAACTTCATAAACCGACAACATTTTCAACATCTGAAATATACAGGGTGAAATATTATTACTTAGATCAAGGGAGATGACAAGGTTTGGCTTGAATGAACTTCATAAACCGACGACATTTTCCACATCTGAAATATACAGGGTGAAATATTATTACCAAAATAAAGGGAGACGACTTGGCTTGGCTTGAATGAACTTCATAAACCAACGATATTTTCCACATCTGAAATATACAGGGCGAAATATTATTACTTAGATCAAGAGAGACGACTAGGTTGACTTGAATAAACTTCACAAATTGAAGATATTTTCCACATCTGAAATACTATAACTTAGATCAAGGGAGACGACTAGGTTTGACTTGAATGAACTTCATAAACCGATGACATTCTCCACATCTGAAAATACAGGGTGAAATATTATTACTTAAATCAAGGGAGACGACTAGGTTTGACTTGAATGAACTTCATAAACCGACAACATTTTCCACATCTGAACTATACAGGGTGAAAATTATTACTTAGATCAAGGGAGACGACTAGGTTTGACTTGAATGAACTTCATAAACCGACGACATTTTCCACATCTGAACTATACAGGGTGAAATTTTATTACTTAGATCAAGGGAGACGACTACGTTTGACTTGAATAAACTTCACAAATTAAAGACACTTTCCACATCTGAAATACACAGGGTTAGAATTTGGTAAGAACTGTGCTGTGCTATAGGCAAGCATGATATTCTTTAATTTTATATAGTACATGTATACATAATACACTGCTTCATTAAGATAATTGAGATCTCACTGCCTTACTAATATTATTTATAACAATAAATGCTTGGTTTAATGGTTTATGGTGTTTAACGCCAATTTCAACAATATTTCAGCTATATCATGGCGGTCAGTTTTATTGGTGGAGGAAACTGGAGTACCCGGAGAAAAACACAGACCTGTTGCAAGTCACTGACAAACTTTATCACATAATGTTGTATCGAGTCCACCTCGCCTGAGCGGGGTTCGAACTCATAACTTTAGTGGTGATAGGCACTGATTGCACAGGTAGTTGTAAACCCAAATACCATACGATTACGATCACAATGGCCCCCTATATATAAACAATATGAAAATCAAGATAATATAATTAACTGAATCTACTTTTTTAGAAAATAGGGTAAATGTCTGGAAATAACCACCATGACTTGTAGACCGTTACAGAACATCTGTGCCATGGATACACTCTGTTTGTTGTAATCACAATCCGGTCCTTTCCTATTTTATGATTTGTAATAAGAGTAACATGATGGATGCCACTAGTGGAGCAGAAACGGCTTACCTTTCCTAAGCACACGAGTTCACTCTCGGGTTTTTTGTAGATCATTGTTTGTACTTTTGTCCTTTTTTACTCTTGACCATTGTATTATCTGTCCTTTGATTCACACCCTTCTGATTACCCATTTGGTTTCTTCAAACTTTTCTTTACATCTTTTAGTTTTATCAACAAGCAACAGCATTCTTAACAAAAGTTGTTATTGTCTTAGTCTATAAATATGGTAGGGTTAGGGTAAGGGTTATAGTGTTTAATGCCACTTTCAACAATATTTCAGTTATATCGTGGCAGTCAGTTTTTCTGGTGGAGGAAACCAGACTATCCGAAGTAAAACCACAGACCCGCCACAAGTCACTGACAAACAAATAATATAATAGGGAAACAATAGTCAACTTTGGACCAAAATCTAACTAACAAAATCATCTTTTGTCATATGTATGCAAGCTACAGAAAACGTTTTAGGAAGGGTTAGGGAAAGGGGGTGTTTAACATCACTTTCAACAATATTTCAGCTATATCGTGGTGGTCAGTTTTATTGGATCAATATGGTAAAAAGACCTACCTTGATAAAGGTTTACCACTGGCAGAAAGAGAAGAAAAAGTCACTTCAAATAATTCATCCATTCCATTAATGTTTTCTACGAAATATTTAAATTTCAATCTAAAAATGTTTATTGCATGTCGTAAAACATCTTCAAAATCGGCTTGACCATGTGCTATTAAATTCAATTGTTTTTCTACAGCAGATCTCATTGTAGATAGGACCAGCTCTGAATCAATCTGCATAAAATAAAAATATTAAAAATTATAAACTAAGAAATATCAAAAATACAATTCAAAATAAAACGCTAAACTGTAACGGTAGACAATATAACCACAATCTATTTAAAATTAGATGTTTGTTATATCTTTTTTTTGTTATTTTGTTCTTTGATGATACACTACCATGTAAGGACATTGCATATGGGGTCATGATAGGGTTTATATTTTCAACCAACTAATCAGTGATGAGCCTAATAAATCTTTAGGTATCAAAACTGAGTACATGCCAAGAGCTGTTGTTCGGTTGGACAATATATTTAACTGTCTTGCATATGAATGGACAGTCAAAGATGAATGAAAGGGTACATGACATGACCCCAAACTTAATGGATCACCAAAGAATTTTTTCTTAGATACAATAAACATCTATTTTTAATTAGATTGTGGTTGTATTGTCTGTTATACATGTAACCACCAACGTTGCAAGTTCGAATCAAAACTATTGTCAAACATAGATATGCCTGGGATCAAAACTATTGGCCGACATAAATCCAAATATAGGACCATAACTATTGGCCAAACATAAACTCATGTCTGGGAACTAAAAACTATTATTATACCTCACTAACTTCTCATTGGCTTAAATTAAATCACATGACCTGAAACAATTTTAATGTTTTGTGAAAATTAACCCAAACGGGAAACAACTAGTTGTTTACCGGGTAACAACCCTATTGTTCCCCGGTAAACAACCCATTGCGTGCATTTAACATTTGTTAAAAATTTGCCAAAAGTTATTAAACACACATTTTGTTTAAATGCCCAATCCTTGGTCTGTTGTTCGGTATAATAAAACAGTTATTGCTTTCAATGGATTGTAAACATCAGAATTGTTAACCCTCAAGGGGTTGTTTCCCTCGGGCTAAAGCCCTCGGGAAAACAACCCCCTTCAGGTTAACAATTCTGGATGTTTACATCCATTGAAGGCAATAATTGTTTATTGTCCAACATAAATCTTGTATTACAGCTATCCTCAAGATGAGTACCTGTCCTACGGCCCAAGACCAGTAAAGCTTTGTTTGGCCCAGTGAATTTTTCAGTTTTTATTTAGATACAGTGTATATATATATAATAAATTCTAGAATTTGATTCGGACTAGTAAAATTTTCAAAAAAGCTCAAATTTTCATTTAGAGGACTATTACAGATTGAACAGGTTTATCATATTACAGACCTTTTGATAGCCATGTACAAGGACTATTCCCAGCGGTGTGGGCTTCAATTTACGGCCAGCAATGACATTGACATAATTTCTTTCACATATATTATTGATATGGACAGAGATACTGGCATCTGTACCTATCCCATGTTTCTCCATCAGAGAGATCAATTCACTCTCTGTCAGATAATCTGGTGGACAGGTTTGTCTTTCTACAAGTTTGGCCTGGAAAAAATAAACAGATCATGAGAAAAAAAACATTAATAAATTTATGTCAGAGTGAGTGAGTGATTGTTGTTTAATGCCAATTCAGCAAGTTGTCAGCTATATCATGGTGAAAACAAGTTAATGGTAATTTTCAATGAGATGATGATGAAGTCCGCTTTGTACTAGACCAACACGCTGAGTTGGATTTTTATAGTGCTAGCTCACTGAAACAACAGTCTGCGGAGAAACATGTTGCCCCAGTCGGACACATTATTCTGATTCCGAGCCAACCAGTCTTTGCTCTTTCTCCTTAATGCTGGGTGCTTTATAGTGGAGAAGCAACAACTACTAATTTTATAGTCTTTGGCTTGACCCGACCAGGACTCGAACCCACGATCAACCGCACTTAAGGCAAGCATACTAACCAATGCGGTTAATTTAAGTCAGGAAACAATACATTATCCACTGTTATATTTCTTGATTTTGTTTTGAACTGCATTGGTGGTGTAATGATTAGAGCGCTGACATTCAATGGGATTTATCATGGGTTCGAGACTCGGTTAGGTTAAATTAACAAAAGACTACAGGTACAAAATTGGTCTTTTCTGCTACTACGAGAAGCATGCAGCATTAAGGAGTAAGAGCATAGACTGGCTAGCAATCAGGGTACTGTCTCAGAGAGGTGTGACATGTCTACTGCTGACTATTGTTTCAGTGAGCAAGCACTATAATAATCCAACTAAGAATGTCGGTACAAAACAGACATCATTATCATCTTATTAAAAAATACCTTGTTCTTGATATGATATAGTTAAAAAATTGCTCACTTGGGGTTGAACAACAATCAATTACTTGATTTTGTTTCCATTTACACAAAAAATATTTTAAGGATTGCTTATTTAAGATAATTCAAACAAAACACAGTACACCAAAAATAGCTTGCACGCAACTGGTACCATTTGTATGATGTCCTATGATGAATGTAAAGAAGTACATATTTATGCAGTTTCAGACAAAGTCATGGGTAAAAAAATTGTATTTTCATTTTTCAATAAATTCCGTCAACCCTCTTAAATACCACACAAGGTTATCTAATTTAGTGCATGAAATAATCCTTGAAAGTAGATTAATCGAAGGCATGAGAATCTAACAAAATATATATATATCCCCTCAAACTGATCATGGAAGAAACAGTGGGGAGGAGGAGAAAAATATTACTTTGTTTAGAAACTATAGGCCATAATGGAAAATGATAACCTCCATGAGATTACAGATCTACAATACAGCGAAACCTGTCTAAACTTAATCCTGAATAAACAAAATACCTGTATAAACCAAACTTTAAATAAAAGTCCCAATGTAGGAAATCTTTGTTAATTTAACCTGTATATACTGAACACCTATCTATTCTGAACACAAATGTTGGTCCCAAAGCGGCCCAGATTAGACAGGTTTCACTGTAATAGGAAGTGATAGAATTGTCACATCTTAAATGAAGGCAGTAGCCCATTTTAAGTTTTCAGTAAATATACAAATAATTTCAACACTAACCTCTTCCAGACTAAACGTCTGGCCTTTTTTGAACTCTGGCAGAGTTTCATCATCCATAGCCTTCCATGTCATGATAGATGTGAACCCTGGATCTATCATCACATGACCAGTACATGTAAATTTCTCAGGGCCTATCTCAAAGTAAACTTTTGTTTGAAGATATTTACAATCTGGCATTATCTGTAATGAAAAAAACAGGGTTAGGGATTATGAAGTTTAACACCACTTTCAACAATATTTCTGTTACATCATGGCGGTCATTTTATTGAAACACATCATCCATTGCTTTCCATGTACTAATAGATGTGAACCCTGAATCTAACATCATATAATCAGTACATGAAAATTTCTCAGGGCCTATCACAAAGAATATTTTTGATTGAAGAAATTCACAATCTGAATTTATCCATAGTAAAACGAAAGAATTATCTTAATAAAGCAGAAAAAATAGACTTACTGTTATATCTGTAATTCTGTTACAGGTAGGATTTGAAGGGACTGTTAATTGAGCTTAAGAAGGTAGTAACGTTATATTGGGCACATTAAACTTATTATTATTATTACAAAATAACCATGCAAAAATCCATTCTATTTTTCAAGAAATCTATAAGATTTATTCATTTTTATTTCTTGCTTAATGTGTGGTGTCTTACACTGCGCTAATGCTATATACAATGTACATAGCATTTAAACAGAGGCTTACCCCAAATTAATGTACCTGGCTATTTTATTTTAGTGTGAACGCTTAATGGGCAGGAGTTAAATAGTGTAGCTGTAATGCAGCCCCTAGACAATTTCATAGGATGAACTAGAGAAAAATAATTAGGTCTAACAAATCCGGAATAGTCTCAGAGCAATGCATTACTTATGTTGTCAACAAGATTTTATGATAAGCATAGTCTAATCATATTGTAACGCAGGTTCTATGATATTGTGTATTAACATGATATTTAAACCAATTTTAACCACCATTATTTTAATTTAACTACCAAGGTACCATAGGGGTCTCGATATATTGTAAATTTGTAAATGTACTACAGATTATCTATATGTTGTTTATAATTGTTTACTAATATCAAGCTTACCTTGAGCATAGCTGATTTTTGCTGCTCAAATTAACAGTAATAGACTAATAGTAAAAGAAATGATTATTTATCAGTTACCATATAGTGTATTTTAATATGATATTAACAAGCTTACACCTTAGTTACCATAGTGTATTTTAATATGATATTAACAAGCTTACACCTTAGTTATCATAGTGTATTTTAATATGATATTAACAAGCTTACACCTTAGTTACCATAGTGTATTTTAATATGATATTAACAAGTTACACCTTAGTTATCATAGTGTATTTTAATATGAAATTAACAAACTTACACCTTAGTTACCATAGTGTATTTTAATATGATATTAACAAGCTTACACCTTAGTTACCATAGTGTATTTTAATATGATATTAACAAACTTACACCTTAGTTACCATAGTGTATTTTAATATGATATTAACAAGCTTACACCTTAGTTATCATAGTGTATTTTAATATGATATTAACAAGCTTACACCTTAGTTACCATAGTGTATTTTAATATGATATTAACAAGCTTACACCTTAGTTACCATAGTGTATTTTAATATGATATTAACAAGCTTACACCTTAGTTATCATAGTGTATTTTAATATGATATTAACAAGCTTACACCTTAGTTACCATAGTGTATTTTAATATGATATTAACAAGCTTACACCTTAGTTACCATAGTGTATTTTAATATGATATTAACAAGCTTACACCTTAGTTACCATAGTGTATTTTAATATGATATTAACAAGCTTACACCTTAGTTACCATAGTGTATTTTAATATGATATTAACAAACTTACACCTTAGTTACCATAGTGTATTTTAATATGATATTAACAAGCTTGCACCTTATTTACCATAGTGTATTTTAATATGATATTAACAAGCTTGCACCTTAGTTACCATAGTGTATTTTAATATGATATTAACAAGCTTACACCTTAGTTATCATAGTGTATTTTAATATGATATTAACAAGCTTACACCTTAGTTACCATAGTGTATTTGAATATGATATTAACAAACGTACACCTTAGTTACCATAGTGTATTTGAATATGATATTAGCAAGCTTACACCTTAGTTACCATAGTGTATTTTAATATGATATTAACAAGCTTACACCTTAGTTACCATAGTGTATTTTAATATGATATTAACAAGCTTACACCTTAGTTACCATAGTGTATTTTAATATGATATTAACAAGCTTGCACCTTAGTTACCATAGTGTATTTTAATATGATATTAACAAGCTTACACCTTAGTTACCATAGTGTATTTTAATATGATATTAACAAGCTTACACCTTAGTTACCATAGTGTATTTTAATATGATATTAACAAGCTTACACCTTAGTTATCATAGTGTATTTTAATATGATATTAACAAGCTTACACCTTAGTTACCAAAGTGTATTTTAATATGATATTAACAAGCTTACACCTTAGTTACCATAGTGTATTTTAATATATTAACAAGCTTGCACCTTAGTTACCATAGTGTATTTTAATATGATATTAACAAGCTTACACCTTAGTTACCATAGTCTATTTTAATATGATATTAACAAGCTTACACCTTAGTTACCATAGTGTATTTTAATATGATATTAACAAGCTTGCACCTTAGTTACCATAGTGTATTTTAATATGATATTAACAAGCTTACACCTTAGTTACCATAGTGTATTTTAATATGATATTAACAAGCTTGCACCTTAGTTACCATAGTGTATTTTAATATGATATTAACAAGCTTACACCTTAGTTATCATAGTGTATTTTAATATGATATTAACAAGCTTGCACCTTAGTTACCATAGTGTATTTTAATATGATATTAACAAGCTTGCACCTTAGTTACCATAGTGTATTTTAATATGATATTAACAAGCTTACACCTTAGTTATCATAGTGTATTTTAATATGATATTAACAAACTTACAACTTAGTTATCATAGTGTATTTTAATATATTAACAAGCTTGCACCTTAGTTATCATAGTGTATTTTAATATGATATTAACAAACTTACACCTTAGTTACCATAGTGTATTTTAATATGATATTAACAAGCTTGCACCTTAGTTATCATAGTGTATTTTAATATGATATTAACAAACTTACACCTTAGTTACCATAGTGTATTTTAATATGATATTAACAAACTTACAACTTAGTTACCATAGTGTATTTTAATATGATATTAACAAGCTTACACCTTAGTTACCATAGTGTATTTTAATATATTAACAAGCTTACACCTTAGTTACCATAGTGTATTTTAATATATTAACAAGCTTACACCTTAGTTACCATAGTGTATTTTAATATATTAACAAGCTTACACCTTAGTTACCATAGTGTATTTTAATATATTAACAAACTTACACCTTAGTTACCATAGTGTATTTTAATATGATATTAACAAACTTACAACTTAGTTACCATAGTGTATTTTAATATGATATTAACAAGCTTACACCTTAGTTACCATAGTGTATTTTAATATATTAACAAGCTTACACCTTAGTTACCATAGTGTATTTTAATATATTAACAAGCTTACACCTTAGTTACCATAGTGTATTTTAATATATTAACAAGCTTACACCTTAGTTACCATAGTGTATTTTAATATGATATTAACAAGCTTACACCTTAGTTATCATAGTGTATTTTAATATATTAACAAGCTTGCACCTTAGTTACCATAGTGTATTTTAATATATTAACAAGCTTGCACCTTAGTTACCATAGTGTATTTTAATATATTAACAAGCTTGCACCTTAGTTATCATAGTGTATTTTAATATTATATTAACAAGCTTACACCTTAGTTATCATAGTGTATTTTAATATATTAACAAGCTTGCACCTTAGTTACCATAGTGTATTTTAATATATTAACAAGCTTGCACCTTAGTTACCATAGTGTATTTTAATATATTAACAAGCTTGCACCTTAGTTACCATAGTGTATTTTAATATGATATTAACAAACTTACACCTTAGTTATCATAGTGTATTTTAATATGATATTAACAAACTTACAACTTAGTTACCATAGTGTATTTTAATATATTAACAAGCTTGCACCTTAGTTACCATAGTGTATTTTAATATATTAACAAGCTTGCACCTTAGTTACCATAGTGTATTTTAATATGATATTAACAAGCTTGCACCTTAGTTATCATAGTGTATTTTAATATGATATTAACAAGCTTGCACCTTAGTTACCATAGTGTATTTTAATATGATATTAACAAGTTACACCTTAGTTATCATAGTGTATTTTAATATGATATTAACAAACTTACACCTTAGTTACCATAGTGTATTTTAATATGATATTAACAAACTTACAACTTAGTTACCATAGTGTATTTTAATATGATATTAACAAGTTACACCTTAGTTATCATAGTGTATTTTAATATGATATTAACAAACTTACACCTTAGTTACCATAGTGTATTTTAATATGATATTAACAAACTTACAACTTAGTTACCATAGTGTATTTTAATATGATATTAACAAGTTACACCTTAGTTATCATAGTGTATTTTAATATGATATTAACAAACTTACACCTTAGTTATCATAGTGTATTTTAATATGATATTAACAAACTTACAACTTAGTTACCATAGTGTATTTTAATATGATATTAACAAGCTTACACCTTAGTTATCATAGTGTATTTTAATATGATATTAACAAACTTACAACTTAGTTACCATAGTGTATTTTAATATGATATTAACAAGCTTACACCTTAGTTACCATAGTGTATTTTAATATGATATTAACAAGCTTGCACCTTAGTTACCATAGTGTATTTTAATATGATATTAACAAGCTTACACCTTAGTCAAATCAGCTAAAAACATGAGTAATCATATACAACTGACACCAAGTTATAGTTTAATTTACCGTAGCAATGAAGTATCTAGTGATAAAATCATACATCCTCCAATTATCTGATTGTAATTCAGCCTCCGTAGCACTCCTCATTGGTGTAATGGGAGGATGGTCACCTGCATCTACACCCTTCCTGAAATAATAAATAAAATATACCACAATTAATGTTCAATGTCTGTACAACTTCTTAGCTTGTTGATGCTGTTCATTGATGTAATGTGGGTGTGGTCACCAGCATCTTCATCCTTTTTACAATAAATTTTCAATAATAACAGTCTGCGCTAAAAACAACTAGCCCTAGTAAAAATTGGTTCGGACTAGAAAAAATTGCATAAACATTGCTTAATCAAATAGAAAAAATTCTTCTAAAATCTTCAGGCTAGTTCGTCAAAATTTATTTTTGGCACAGACTGTAATAAAAGCATAGATATCTTAGTTAGTGTGCATGATGAAACACGTTTTTGGAATAATCTTTATCATGTACACTCATAATCAAAAGATTAGAAAGCCAAATAAATCTTAAAATCTTTTGGAGCAAGAAAAACAAAGTGCCTAAACAGGAGAGCCAAAGTCAGCTATTGTTACCTATGTCTGACTTAATTAATTACATTATTTAGGAACTGTCAACTTCAAATATAAATATATCTAATAAAACACTATATACATCTATATATAGTGCGACCACATAATCATGCCACTCTATTGTATTTACCACCATGTTCTGCAGTAGATTGTGAACTAAACATTTAAAATTAACCTTATTAGTTTTACTTTCGGGGGTTTTCTCAGAGTACTCCGGTTTCCTCCACCAATAAAACTGACCGCTCTGATTTAACTGAAATATCGTTGAAAATGGCATCAAACACCATAACCTTAACCTTTGCTTTACTTATTTCTATCGTGATAAATTGTAAGCTGGATTTCTTTCCCATCGTGACGTGTGCTCTACACAACCTCATAAGAATAAGTTTGTCAGTAAAATGTGCCAGGTCAGTGATCATCATCTATGTTCTCTGGTTTCTACCTATAATAAATCTGACTGCTACATTATAACTAATATATGGTTGTGTCGTTAGTATATCAGTATAAAGCAAGACTTTCAAGCAAATGTTTAATTCACTTCTATGAGTGGTCCAGTAATAATCCTCTCTTGGGGCTTGGATGAGAGGAATATTTGGATGATATACTCCTAAGTTATTGTATACCTACCTTGGTTTCTGTATGCCTGTACTAAGTAATTCTCTGACAATGCTACCCCAGTTTGAAGAGGATTGCTGCTGTCGTAATGTTCCTCTGAAATAATATTTTTACCAGAATATAGATTATAGGTTGATGATAATACAGATTAATCAGGATATTCCTATATCAAAATGAAACAGAGGCCGTTGTGGTCATAATCGTATGGTAGTTGGATTTACAACTACCTGTGCCATCAGTGCCTATCACCACTGAAACATTCTGTGATCAAATTTGCCAGTGACTTGCAACAGGAGGTGGTTTTCTCCGGGTACTCCGGTTTCCTCCATCAATAAAACTGACTGCCACGATATAACTGAAACATTGTTAAGAGTGGCATTAAACACCATAACCCTAACCAAAATGAAGCATGTTACTACTGTAGCAAGTCAAAAAGGGTTTCCTCCTGCACCAGTTTTACTGAAAATAAGTATTGTCCAACACAATTCATCACTAGGTAGAATCTGTTTGAAAAGTGCAGGAACAACATTTTGCAGGGAATTTAGAAAAAAAAACAACCTTAAAATTGGACATACAATATAAATAAACAAAGAGTCAGACAATGTCATAATGACAGCATGCCCCGCCCCCACCTATTTTAAACTGAGCAGTTTTGATAGTGCATCTTCCTCTTAATTGACAGCTTATAAACACTACAGGAAATGATTATCCAGCACCAAAAACTATACTGTAATTACCATAACTTTTCAACAAAAATCTACTACATGTCAAAAGGATACTATGCTCTGCTAAATAGTATGGTCGACTACACATCATGACCAATCATCGTATCATATATGATAGCTATTGGACCAACAACCTCAGAGGAGTTGAGTTCACTAAGTTAAATGGGACGAACAAACCAAAAAACTATATATGCACCCATACTATCGTGTGCAGAGCATTAAAGTTTAACATTAGTTACTTTTGGCCTCCTCATATTTCATAAACAGTAAAAGTTTCAATTTTTTTCTTCGAAAACACAAGAATTAGGTCAAATCTGTTTAAAAAATGCATACATGAATTTCAATAGGAATATAAAGGAAGAACAAGCATCAAAATCGAACTTAAATATAAAAATTCCACATTTTGGCTATTTGTCCCTTTTGACCCCCTTTATCTTGGAATGTTTAGAACCATGTCACAGTACTTTCATAAAAATGCCATAAGAAGCACAAAGAAAAAAATCATAAAAATCACTTGAAAAATAAATGCCAAATATCAAAATAACTGAAAACACCTTTTCTTAACACTTTTGGCTTCTTTTTTTAATAAGTGTAGCCGCAATCTCCATTTGTAATCCTGACCTTCATTTAGTTCTAAGTATTTGTGTTGAAATTTCAGAAGAAGGATTAGCTAAAATTTCAGAAGAAGGATTAGTTAATCAGAACAAAAGTTATTGTGACAAAAATGAAATTGTAGTAATTTTTTTTTTATCTAAATCATAAAAAGGAAACTGATTTTTTATGGACTAAGTAAATTATATAATTGTAACAAATTAATATCATGAACATGACTAGTTATACACTTACACAAGATCAAAGTTCTCTGGATACTGTGTAGTCTCTGTCCTAGGATAACTTATATAACCTTGTGTGTACAGTCTCTCTGCTATCTGCATGGCATGTTGTGGACTTATACCTACAATATAGTAGAGAATTAGTATGAAATGATAAGGATGTAAATTGAACAAGTGGGCAGAGTTGAGATCCCATCAATCAGTTTAATCCTGCCACATTTTTGTGCCTGTTCCAAGCCAGGACCTGGATTTCCAACATCATATGTTGTGGTCTTTTTTTCATGCTCAATAGTTGAGGTGAGAGGTGATTGCTTGTTTTGTTGATATTGGTGAAATTGTTGACAATTACTACCCAATTTTATATTAAAAGACACAAATTAAAGTAAAGGAACAGCACTTTTATTGTTGTTCTATATTTAACCAGGGACTTTAATAATGAGCACAACTCATACCCTAAAATGAGTGTGAAATGGCCCCTAGCCTGCAGTTCTGTCAACAAACGCTACATTAGTTAATTATTTTTTTCAGGTCATCTAGCGGTTACCAAGATCAGTTCTATATATATCTACTTTTATCGCTAATTTATACATTTTTCCTTAGATCTCATGGAAGGATATTTTTAATATCATCAGACTGACAATGATACTGAAAATTATCGCTCACTGTGTCGTCAAACACATTATGACGTTACCGATAAAAACAATAACGTCAGTTTTTGATTATCTCGACCTTCCTAACTACCATTATTTTATATCCTTTCATCAATGAGATACGAGTTCACAGTGTGAAATTTTGAGGTGAGAATGTTTGCCAGGTCTTTGTTTGGTAGTTTTCTATGAGAATCTTACAACAGTCAATCTTCGGGACAAAGGAAAAAACGACTGCATAAGAAAAGTGACCACTTGTTTAAGATTGGTTGATCTGGATTATCAGTTCCTGTCCACATTAATTAGCATATTACTGACACCAGACGGTAATTTACTGAACAACATGGTGATTGCTTTAATGCTACAGTGTTTCGGTAATGATTTACAGTTAATTAGTCAATCATTCAATAACTTAATTACATATATATATACCATCATGTATTGAGAAGATCTGGAAAGGCTGCACACAATGATATTTTTCTTATAGTCGAGAATGAAACTGACCATTGAATACTGGTAAGCTAAAATGTTGGGATAAAATTTGAATGACCGCTGAAACTTCTTTATAGTGAGGTGACAATTTATTTGCATTAAAATAGCATGCATGTAAAGATTGTTGGGAGGGTCTTCAACTGACCATTTATAGCCTATAACTGTTAAGGCAAGTTTGACTCTAACTCCACTTAAAAAAAAAAAAACGAGTACCAGATTAAATCAAAAGAATAGATTTGACATGTAATATACCTAATCCAGAACTAGCAGCTCTCAACATTTCTATTGTATTCAGAGCTTGAGGTCGACCTTTGAACTTTTCTTCTTGCACAATCTTTATTACTCTAAAATAAAAATAAAATATATTTTTAAATGTACTACATGTACCAACAAAACAAAATATTTCATAAATGGTCAAATCTACCGATTGTAAGATGGAGAATACAAAAATAAATGTTCAGCTGGAACTATTCCTGTTCACTTGAATCAAAATCATTTTTAAAGTGACAACAAAGAAAATCAACCACTTGTATATTTTTGTGCAAGTTCAAGCACCTGTTCATGTTTTTTACATTAAGCTTAGCATATAGCAAGTACTTGATAGGAAGTCAAAGTAGAATGTCTATTTACATTGCGATGTATGCTGGGTAATCATGGCACATGTAATACAAAACACCCAGCTGTTCCATACATGTACATGGATATGATCAGCATGCCCATTCACGTACTGCAGTACGTGTTTCACGTAGAAAAAAAATCATGCACGTATAATTGAAAGAATCCTACATGCATGCACGTAAAGAACCCGTTGCAAACACTGTATAAAAATTACTTTTTGTTTATAATTCACTTCAAAGTACGTATAATAGAGTTGTTCTGATTAGTTAATTTCGGCAATATTATCCAATCAGAGCATTCCTTGCATATTTCAAGTGAGATGATATGATCTATAGATCGCCCAATTCTATTGGCTTCTTATTTGTTAATTGTCCAATCAGAAGAACTGTTACTGTTAAAACCCATAATATTTACAAAAAACAGCATGGTGCACAACGTTTAAAGTACAGGTGTGTTGAAATTACCGAGTGTAAATTGTACATGCGCGTAGGCGATACCAAAATTACAAGCAGAGTTGGCGAAAATCGTCGGACCTGACCGGCAGAATAACGGTCGTTCCGATTAATTAATGAACCGTGTCTGTCCCAATGTCCGTCACGAAAATATTACTTTGTGGTCGTCCAGTTGGCGATTGAAATTTATTCACTCCCAGTTTCCACTGCCAATGGCATTAAATTCAGTTTTATTAAAATGTCAGACAGAGACTTGAAATTTGTTTATTTATTTTGTCAGACCGACACGTTCCTATTTGTAATCGAAAATCCTATACGTAAATGTAAACATCCTTTTAGTAGGAATGAGCACCTGCAAAACGTGGAACATTAAAACTGAAATATATTACTGAGTACAGAAATAAGTTGACTTCCACACTCCCTAAGTATCAAAGATTGTTTGTGTTTAATTAAATATGTTTTGAGATGCTTATATATTGAAGATGACAACAGATTCATATTCTTAACTGAAATAAAAAATGTAGGTAAACCGGAAACTGACATTGATGTATAATATTCGGAACGTGATCGGACCATTAGATACGGATTGTTGGCTATATCTGCCTTATCTTTTTAGATAAAAATATGTATACAGAAAAACATTTTATTGAGTTGTTTAATGATCATGACTATAGGTAATCTTGCATTCAGTTCTGTATAAAAACAAAATGTGACAGGTTATATACAATATTACAAAAAAAATGGTGGGACAGACACAAAGGCACACAAAACCCCAGTTCCTGTCTGACCCAATGTCGGACAGAAAAAAAAAGTTTTCGCCAACTCTGTACAAGAGGGACAATCCAGTGTCTATGACATGAAGAATACAGAATGCACGACCTTGCGTGGAGAAAATGCAGTTCATTTTCTTTGTACCCCCAAATGAAGAGTTAGAGGGTACATTGCACCCCCAAAAATTTTGATGTACCCCCAAAAATGAAGGTAAAGGGTACATGTACCCCCAGATGAAAAAACCTGTGGGCATGCTGATGATAAAAAAAAACTTTCATGTCTAATATTAACCAATAATCTACAGTAATTATGGATGACCAAGTGATTAAGTTAGCTTACTTTGAATTCTGACAGCAAGCTTAACACAACTGACATGGGTTTGTTCCCATATACCCATCTCAAAAGTTCAGGTTTCAAGGCACCTTCCATAGAAGTGGGTTCAATAGTCACTTTGTTTTTAATATCTGGGATTTCCTCCTCTATTAAGTCTGGCAGTCTTTGCAAAAATCGTGGAAAGTGACGATAAACACAAATAACCGTAACCCTATATTCATAATCTACATACATACCTTGCTGGCTGTGCAGCTTTTATCATACTAAGGAACATCTGGGCTACTTCTTTATCAAACACCCTCACTCTGTCCCAATCCAGATACACATTTTGTCCACCAGGATGAGCTATCTAAAATACATATAAAACTTAGGAATTCAGTTGGTCTAAATGTACATTAACATACATAAATTTTTATAAAAATCGACTTGTGTATATGATAAAATAAATTGTCTTACTGAGAGCATTTCCTTCATTTTCTTGTTTTCGGTTTTAGTACAGTAATATATTCTTATGGGGGCATAGAGTTTTAAGGTTTGTCCATTTAAGTTTGTCTGTCTCACTTTTCTTTGTGAATGTAACTGCTCTAATGTCATTAGTCCAATAGTTCTCATATTTGGTAGGATTATTGTTCATGATGTGTAGTTGATCATATTATCCCGTCATTTTGATTTGAAAAGTTTTGTAGGATTTACGGGACTTTAAAATTTTCATGCAATTTTTTCCTTGAATAGGAATGGATTGTTGTTAAAGAATATCAAATATCTGTGTTGAATGATAAGTATTCCTTATTTTTTTATCAGTTCTATCTAAATTGGAAATATTTCAAACACTAGAATCTAATTTACTTTACAAGTAAAGTTGATTGATACATCTTCTATCAGAGTCTAAATTTTACCTGCAAGTTAATTTAACTGATTGCTACATCCTTTATCGGAGTCTAAATTTTACCTGTATGCTAATAACCCAGTAAGGTTCAGGTTTAAAGGATTGTATCTTATCATGTCTGTCCACACATAATCCAAGAGTTGGAGTTTGACACGGTCCATAGGATATAAGGGTGCTGTCTAAATCTCCATATTTACCCTATAAATAAAGATGAATTATCATCTCTATTGTAATTCATGAAACATTGACTAATACAGCTATTTTTTCTGAATGCAGAAACAAATTTAACACAAGTACAGTAAATCCTGTCTAAAACTGAATCCTGTTTAAACCTAACTATAAATAAAGTCCCATTATAGGAAATCTTTGTTAATTTAACCTGTATGAACTGAACACCTGTCTATTCCAAACACTAAAGTTGGTTCCAAAGCAGTTCGGATTAGACAGGTTTTACTGTAAAATGTGTATGCAGGTACATTAATAAATTTTTAAAGTTCACATTTGTTTTACATGTCGACAGAATCTGAATGTTATTTGACCAGAGAAATATATGCTTTTTTTTGGGGGTGATTTTTTGACAGAATCTCACAATCAAGTCTGCTTAGATTTGACTAAAATTCATACTTTGCTCCAGTTCTATCCTATATAATTTGAATTAAATGAATGTTGCATTTTTTTTCTGGCAATATACATATACTGTAGAATAACTACAATTATGATGGTCGAGACAGACATTATCACTGCAAGTCTGATAGGGTGAGCTATCAATACTAGTGATAATGTATGTCAAGACACTAAAAACTGAGGCTGTTATTTTCATTGATAATGTCATAATGCATTTGATGTCACTCTGATTGATAATTTTCAGTATCAGTTAGTTTGTTGATACAGAAAATATCACTCAAGACAAGATCAAACAGAAAATGTCAAAATTACCGATAATGACATTTAACAACATCCCATTTGGGGTAATGTCATATAACCTTTCATTCCTCTTTGACTGTCCAATCATATGCCAGACATTAAATATATGGACCAATCTGATAACAGCTCTTGGCATGTACTTGGTTTTGATACCTAAATATTTTGTAAGCTTGTTGTTGATTGGTTGATCAAAGTCTTGCAAATATCAGCATAATCTACATGTATATCACAGAAAAATAACAAAGTGGC
The DNA here is from genome assembly GCA_963383655.1 of Bathymodiolus septemdierum. Taxonomy (NCBI): domain Eukaryota; kingdom Metazoa; phylum Mollusca; class Bivalvia; order Mytilida; family Modiolidae; genus Bathymodiolus; species Bathymodiolus septemdierum. The sequence continues at coordinate 53,413,574 of OY726526.1, forward strand.
ATCTACAAATATGTAAAAATGCAAAATTAAGTACACAGCAATACATTTCATGTGTTAACAAAGTCAAAGATATAGCCTATTTAATTACCAGTTATTACTGAATAAGGTTGGTTGGTTTATGGTATTTAACACCACTTTCAACAATATGTTATTTATATCGTAGTGGTCAGTTTTATTGGTGGAGGAAACCAGAGTACCAGAGGAAAATCACCGACCTGTCCCAAGTCACTGACAAACATTATCACATAATGTTGTAACGAGTACACCTCACCATGAACGAGAGATCTCTCTGTCTTACTAATATTATTTATAACAATAAACAGTTCGTTTAATGGTTTATGATGTTTAACGCCAATTTCAACAATATTTCAGTTATATCGTGGCGGTCAGTTTTATTGGTGGAGGAAACCGGAGTACCCGGAGAAAAACATAGACCTATTGCAAGTCACTTACAAACTTTATCACATAATGTTGTATCGAGTCCACCTCACCTGAACGGGGTTCGAACTCATAACATTAGTGGTGATAGGCACTGATTGCACAGGTAGTTCTAAATCCAACTACCAAATGATCATGACCACGACGGTCCTACTGAATAAGGTATACCTGAAAGTATTTAGTTTGATATCTTGTAAAAGCACATCCAATACGTAAATCAAGTTCTTGTCTAGCATCCACTGACAAAGCTTCATTCTTGTTTGGCTGACCGAGTCTGTTCATGGCTGCTTTAATGTCTTTATCAGTAATGGCACTGAACTTTGCCCTATAAACTGTCTGTAAAAAATAAGTATCTTTATAGTGAGCAGGGGTTTATCAAGGTATTGGGAATGGCAGTACTTTTGGTATCATTTTGGGAAAGTTTTAATCAACAAATTGGTAATTTGGAAATCAAAATAAGGGGTTAAGAACGAAAATGTTGGGAATTTTACATGATTTTAGAATATTTTTAATTGGGAATTGGAAAGGGTCCTTTTACCGGAACCTAAGGAAGGCTAGAAAAAACCCTAGTGAGTATACAGGTACATTTATAAATTTTGAAACTTGATATTTGTTTTACATGGAGAGAATTTGGATGTTATTTGAATAGAAATTCTAGCAAGATATTTTTTGGGTGATTTCTCGACAGAATCTAAGAATCAAGTCTGCTTAGATTAGACTAAAATTCAGATTGATTGATTTATTTATTGTGCTTAATGCCACTTTCAGCAATATTTCAGCTATATCATGGCGACCAGTTTTAGTGGTGGAAGAAGCCGGAGTACCCGGAGAGAACCATCGACCATGGGCAAGCAACTGGTAAACTTGATCACTTGCGGCTGCGAGTCGAGTGCACACTTTTTTTAATTTACAAAGCCGGGCACGAACCCACGCCGTATTGGTGATAGGCTTGTAAGAGTTATTAAGTAATCCAACTACCTAACTCATTGAGCCATCCGGGCCCCTAAACATGCATAGTCATATAGATCTATCTTGCTTATTTGAATAGATGCAGGTTAGGAATCATGCGGAATGAAAACAATATGAAGCATTTAATTTCAGTATGTCCTTCTTAATCAGAAAATTTTGTATGAATTAGAAAAATGTATCTTATTATCTATGACAAGACTTTACCACCACCCTCCATCCTACAAATTTAAGTCTGTTAAAAAATTTGGTAAAGGTTGGTTTGGTTTATGGTGTTTAATGCCATTTTCAACAATATTTTGGTTATATCGTGGTGGTCAGTTTTATTGGTGAAGGAAACCGGAGTATCCAGAGAAAAACACTGACCTGTCGCAAGTCACTGACAAACTTTATCACATAATGTTGTATCGAGTTCACCTCACCATGAACGGGGTTCAAATTCACAAATTTAGTGCTTGTTAAAGGAACAGAAGTCACAAAAGCTTCCCAATGACCCAGATGATATTCAAACATCTAACTGACCTGTCCTATCCCTCTGTTCATACTTTGTTCTACACATTCCATCACTTCAAAACAAATATTTTCTCCCTCTTTGTCACAATCTAACCATAAAACAAGGAAATCTGCTCCTCTGCCCTATAAACAAAGAAATCATACAAGAAATTATAACTCTGTCCCATGTCAAGAAAAGCTCAGTATTAAAGTTAGCTTGATAGTTAGAGTTATACTGTACATGTACAGCTTACAATCATGGCCGATTGGTTTTTGATCTAAATGACCATTCATCTGTGATTAAAAGATGAATAATAGCACAAGGCACTTCTTTATCACTTTTTTCATCATGCAATGCCATCAAGTAATTCATAAACATAACTGCCTGTTTATCAACAGAGACAATGGTTGTTTACTTTTATGTACAATATTTTTTTATTTTATGCATTGCTTGCTTTTTGGAATGTTCGAAGAATAATAAATGGATAACAATAAGTGTATTGTAATTACTTTTTGTACCAACTCCAAATCTTTTTATAGTGTCTGAGGTGCCATCATGGTCGTGATCGCATGGTACCTGGATTTATAACTACCTATGCAATCAATGCCTATCACCACTAACGCTAGTTCGAATCCCACTTAGGCGAGGTGTACTCGATATCACATTATGTGATAAAGGTTGTCAGTGACTTAAGGCAGGTCATCTCCAGGTACTCCGGTTTCTAAACCAATGAAACTAACTGCCACGACATAACTGAAATGATGTTGAAAGTGGCATTAAACACCATAACCCTAACCCTAATCCTTATAGTGTCAGAAACAGAATACATACACTTTTATACTGCTGTATGCAATCTTCGACTTGATTAAACATGCCAACTCTAAAACAAACGGTTATTCTATAATAAATACCTCTTTTGATAAGAAGGCAGGCATTCTCAGTTTTTCAGTAGCTTCTTTCTTGTGTGTAGGTCCAGTAAACAACTCGCTCTAAAAACATAAAATAAATTTATCACTTTTTACAATAATTTAAGTTTATAAAGCAAAGTTTAACTGATTATGTTTGGACTATTGTCATACTTCAAGAGAAGCTTTCTTCTATAAATTGTAGGGTTAATACTAGGGGAATTTGAAGTTCAATGCTTGAATGAAGGTAAAAGTTCTGTAATCACATCTTTTTCTGACATAATCTAACATTCAGCTCAACATTTTCAACATTGATAACAGCCATGTGAATGCATCAAGAAATTTGACTTTAATCTATGAACAATTTAAAAGTTAGTTTGCCATGCCACTGTAAATAAAATTTTATTGAAGCAGCCCACGAAATGAAAATTTGAATTTATTGGTCCAGATCAAATTCTTGAATTTATTTTTATATAGTCCTAAATAAAAACTGAAAAATTTACTGGTCTGTACAAAGTTTTACTGGTCTTGGGTTGGAGGGCTGGTGCTTATCGTGAGGTCTGCCGGAAAATATTTCTAAATATTGCAGTATGCAGCTAATTCACTGGACAAGTTGTTAAAAGATATCTTATAAAACCAAATATTTCCCAGTGCTGTTAATCTCGAAATTTCTATTCAGACAGTTATGACAGCTGGTAACCTTTTTTTTTTTTTTATCATTGACCATAAAATCATAAGCAAGAAGTGCTAGTTAAATGCATTAACCAGTCGCCCCACAGCATGTGTTCATTTTTAATATCTTAATCTTGCTACCTTGTAGGTTTGCCACTGATTATGTTCCCCAACATGACCATAGAGGATGTCATTAGAAGTTACTGTAAATAGCTATATAGTACAGTCAGAGACATACTATGATAAATGCTGTGATAGACATATCACTCATCTTAGTGATACTGATATATCTTTTGTTCTGTTTAACATATCTTCAAAATTTCTTCTGTATTTAGAGTGTTACTTGCCATCACCCAAAATGCACAAGAAAGTAAGTACATAGATTAAACTGACCAAAAGATATATCAGTATCACCAAGAAGAGTGATACATCTATCACAGTGATTTATCACGCTATGTCTCAGACTGTACTGTATATACATGTACATGTAGCTATAGGCTAACAAAACATATAATCTTTAATCAGACTGACAGAAAAATATTTAAAACCCTTAAAATATTTGAATCCATGGCAATATAATGCAAAAATAAATGTGAATCAGACATATGACACCAAAGCCATGATCTTACAATAGCAGGTGCTGATGTCCCCCGATGATGCAACAAGAATATGAATGAAAAGTGGGCACTCAATGTAATATTTCAATATGATTTAATTTTAAGAAATAATTCATGGAAGCTATACCGTTTACTAATATCCTGCCAACCCATGTTAAAACTCACAACACAGTAATATGGCTTCCATGAATTATTTTGATTCTGACATATACGGTAGTATGCTTTGATGGGAAAGACAGCAATTTATATTTATAATTAAGGTAGCAGGCAATGTCGCACAAAATTGAATTTATGATGCCAAATTCGAGCAGACGATAATTTTAATGTTGAGAAAGTCAGTAACAATAATATTGTGCTTGCACGTTTTAATTGCACATACATCGCACATTTATTTATTTTGGATAAGATGAATTTTTTCAGTGAATATAGATGTTTAAAAGGTTAGCAATCAACCGTGCAAATAATTGTTTTTTTGGCTTAAAAGTGTGCACCGTGCATGTGCTAATAAGATTTTGCCATCTAAATAAATCAAATGATTCGTTTGTTTGCAAAGCGAAGGAAGGACGTCATATTATTATTAGAATTGAAAATAAAAACTAACTGGATCAACTTTATCCCAACTGTTGTACTTTCCCATGAAATCAAGCCCATAGACATGTCCACATACAGATGTCATCTTGTAAAAAACACTTTCTCCTGTTGGGGGGAACACCCCTCTATATTCGTGTACTGAACAAGCACCATTGGATCCCTTTCTGCTGTTCATTTGACCATTGGATAAAAGTTTGGCAATAGACTGGGCCAGTGAAGGCTTTTCTGCAACCATGAGGACGGTCTTCATGATGCACGCAAGAATAATGTTAAAAACTGGTTTTAAAAGTCTTAAAAAGTTGCGGCTGTCAAATTTATGGAGGCTGACATATTGAATTGCAAAATAACGTGGCGATCTCGTGTCTGGTGCCTTATTCTGATTTACATTTTCTGGAAACCAGTCAATATTTTTACCGCAGGTGGATAAGACTGTTGGTACTTGGTTCTCTAAAGGAACTCAGTTCCCTTACATGGGAACTGGTGAAAATGAGAGTATGAGTCTGACTTATACTTTTTGTTTCATCCACTAAATTACTTTTGTTTAAAACGTTAAGCGTAGAAGCAATATTTGCTCATTATGTTGTTTTTAATAATACATAATTTAAACACAACAAATAAAAATTTACTTTGATTTTCCTATATATTTCGACTCAAAATAAATCCTAAAAATTAACTATCATGGAAAAATTATGTACAAATAAAAACTACTCATATAAACATAATGAGCAAATAAACAAGCAAAATATAGACAATTCCGAATGTTTTGGAGTAAAATTTGTTAAAATCTATCCAGAAATGACTTGACAATAAAAAAAAAAAATATGGTTTTGGTTGATTATAGGGATTTTTTTTATATGCCCGGCGACAATACTTTTGGGCGCATACTGTACAGTTTCCTCAGATAATAATCAGTAATACATTGTCAAATTCAATGATGTTATGGCAGATCGGTGGTTTTCTCCACGTCCTCCGGTTTCCCTCACCAATAAAACTGACCACCACGATATAACTGAAATATTGTTGAAAGTGACGTTAGACACCCTAACCCAAAGTGATGACAGCGGGAAAAGAATGTTCAAATGTTCAAATATTCATTAATATCTCCTGTAAAATTCCGAACGGCAAAGTTCTTGCCCACTTGGGGTTTAAGTCAAAGGTACATGTACATGTATTACCCGGCACTTTAACTGCCTTAAGTGACTGTGTGGGATTTTGCACCTTAAACCCACAACAGGATTTCAAGAGTCAACTTTGAAACTGGAGTGGGCTCAAATTAATATCTCCTGTAAAATTCCCAACGGCAAATTCTCGTCCACTTTAGGTTTAAATCAATAAATTTATTTTCGGTACAGGGGTAAATAATTCCAACTGTCCGCTCAGGAATTCACAATTTGAAAATAAATAGATAAAACAAAATAATACTACTTAGTAAATAAAATTGACACGCACATGCAGGGTTTAGATTTTACTTAATTCTTTTTAATAGTGTGAACTTATTCTGTATAATTTACAGTTTTTAGTTTTATGAGATGTCTCCATGTGAAGCAGAATCTTAGGGGTTTGTTTGACAAAATAGCTGTCAAATCCAAATTATTTGTCAATTTACGTGAAAGTAAATCTAAGCTTCTTTTTTTTAAATTGGCCGACTGTTTTGTAAGCTCGCCATCCCAACAATATGTGTGTCTTCGATATTTAGCCAAGTATAGAAAAGAAATGTTTTATATTCGGGTGAATATGTGAAATAGAACATAAAAGGTATTGTCTGGGTCTTTGACTCACCTATATGCCTGTGTGGGATTCTACACCTCAAGTGGTATGGGGGGACTCCAGAAATATTTCTTGTATGCCTAGATGTCGATTCAAGGTATTGATTATGCATTTATAGTAACATATTTGGTATTGGTCGCTAGAAATCTTTAAAAAGTACATTTCGTATTATTATTTTTAGGGGGGAAAAAGGGGGGGGGGTTGAGAGGTCGCTAGCTTAGTGGTCGCTGGCAATTGATCGCCAGCTTGAACCTGGTCCTACGTGAACATATTAGGGACATTCAGAAAAGAAATTAAATGTCACAGATGTGACTTTTAAAATCTTAAAAATTTTGACATTTAAATCTTGAAAATTCGAAAATTCGACCTTTTAAATATCGAAATTTCGACTGTAAATAAAAAAAGGATAATATTTTATTTGTTTGTCTGAACAGTAATCACAATTTTCTAAGTAATAAAAGATAAAAAAAATAAATAAAAAAAATAAAAAATAATTTCTACATTTCATTGAATGTGCATATTTCTTGAAGTCACCGATATGGTTACGGGTCTCTTGAAAAAAATTACAATTCAAGTTACTATTTACTTCACCATATTGCAAACCAATATCTTATACTTTGCTTTGATTTAACGAAAAACAATTAATATGGAGAATCAAAAATGATTTGACATCAGGGTTCAATTAAAGTAAATTACATGAAGGAATGTTGTGAGACATCTAACTTCTGTATCTATATCTGTATGGTTACTGAAGATTAACTCAATTCCTAGTAAAAGTCCTTCAGGGGTGTGCGCGCATGTAAGTTCTTAGTGGCGCTTCAGGAGAGCTGCTTTAAATCTGTCCACTGTTTTGCTGGTAACTGTAGCATCAGGTAAGGAATTCCAATCAATAGTAGAACGCGGTATACATGAGTGTTTGTAAATGTCAGTATAGACTTACTTCAACTAGATTGGACTTCAAACAGACTATACTTATAAGCTACAGACAAACCTGCTTTAAAGGACATCTCTATATAACAAATCATTGTCTATAAACGGCAGTCTCATTTTTCCCATTAATGAATAGTGCATATAATTTTAAACTGCTCATAAAGGCCACATTTTCAGGTTCCATTGAGTGTCCTTTACATACAGGTTTGACTGTATATGTATGTCTCCAACCCCCTCCCCCACACCCTTTTCTGATATGATTTTCGTCCTGCCCGTCGCCAAATTGTGCACGCTAAACTCCTCCTACAATTTAAATTGGATTTGTGTGGTTCCCATATATGAAGATTCGCATATCATTACGGCATTTCTTGAAGGAGTTATTAAATAATTCATGACAATTTTTTACGCGCAACTTCTGCTGCATTTTAAATGAAATTTTCCGCGAAATTTGGCTTGCTTGCTAATCACATAATTATACACATTCCCATATTGTTATTGCAATTCGATATAACATTTTTTGAAGGAGTTATTGACCTTTTTCACTTAAAATATTTCATCCAAAATTGTTGTACGCCCATATTTTATATACAATTTCCATACATCTATTCATGCCGGTTTACTACCATACGCATATTTGCATATCATTGCGGAGGATTGAACTGCATCAGTGGCATAATGGCTAAGATGCTCGCCTCGGAGGGGGTGGTCGTTGTCGTGATTGTACTATCGTAATTGGATTTTCAACTGCCTATGCAATCAATGCCTATCAGCACTAAAGTTGTGAGTTCTAACCCCGTTCATGGCGAGGTGTACTCAATACAACATTATGTGATATAGTTTGTCAGTGACTTGCGACAGGTCGGTGGTTTATCTCACTTCCTCCCCTTTACTGATATGTTGTGGAGTGGGAGCAAGTTGAGAGATATGATTTTGATCAGATTATGCCCTTTTATACTTGGAATATTTCAACAACAAAAACCGGGTTTGTAACTAGATTAACACGACGAGTGTCACTAGTGGAGCAGGGTATGCATATCCTTCCGGTGCACCTGAGTTCATCCCCGGCTTTTAGTGGAATTCGCGTTACTCGATCTTCAGTTTTATATGTATGTTTTGTAGATCGTTGTTTGTCCTTATGTACGTTTTTCTTTTGGCCATTGTGTTGTCTGCTCTTCTTCTATATACGGATTCTGACTACCCCTTTGGTATCTTTAAACTCTTCTTGAAATCAAACATCCTCATACATATTAAGTGGAAATTTTAATTATCTTTCTCAATAAATGAAAGAATATCGGAGGGGATGGGGGGATATATGTTTTTGTGTCAAAAATCACATTTAATCACTATTTGCTTTTCCGTGATTTCTATCACCTGTCACTCAGTTACAGTGATGAGTTAGTGATTTTTCTTTTTTTTTCTTTCTTTTTTCTGTTCAAAAGATGTGTACACAGGTGCGTTTTTTTGTGCTGATGCAGCTATGACCCTACAATGTGCTGCACTATTACTCTTTGATTAGTTTGACAGACTCTGGTACTCAATAGGTCAATAATAAAGACAGAAGACAGAAATAAATAAATGTAAAATTAATTTATTACAAGGATAGTATTATATAATCACATAAAGCTCCAATGGAATGTCCGAATGGTTCCTATATTACACAATTCTAGCATAAATATGTACACGTGTTCTCGTGTCCTCCAATATTATCTTCATGCACATTTCTACTCAATCGGTCAATACAAAAAAATGTAATAAAGACAGAATACAGAAATAAATCAATACAAAATTGATTTATTACAAGTATATTATTATATAATCACATAAAGCTCCAATGGAATGTTCGAATGGTTCCTATCTTACACAGTTCTTGATAGATATGTACACATGTTCTCTGTCCTGCAATATTGTCTTCTTGCACATTTCTACTCCATCGGTCAATAATAAAGATAGAAGACAGAATTTAATAAATGCAAAATTAATTTATTACAAGTACTGTATAGTAATATTTTATAATCACATACATCTCCAATGGAATTTCCGAATGGTTCATATCTTCCCCAGTTCTTGCATAAATATGTATACATGTTCTCGTGTCCTGCAATATTGTTTACTTGCACATTTCTATTTGGTCACCTTCGAATGTGGGTATAACAACTATATATACACATGTCCTGGTCGAATATTCTCTTTTTCCATTTCAATATTGTCTTCTTCCATATCCATAGTGTCACCTTCGAGTTTAGGTATAGTCGGGATCCACCTGGCTACTCTTTCCACAGCGTCATTATAGTCTTGCTCAATTACACTTACTGGTATCGATACTGAATGTTTACTTCTCTGATCAGTACCTGTTGTTTCTTGTCTTTTTACAGACTGATATTTTCTTTTTCTGTTTGTTAAACTATTGTCTTCTTCCATTTCCGTATTATCACCTTCTAATGTGGGTACAGTTGCTAACAATCTGGCTATCCTTTCATTAATATTTCCTATGAATGGTATCGGTTCTGAAGAATCACTGCTATATTCTGAAGAATCACTACTATATTCTGAAGAATTACTACTATATTCTGAAGAATCACTGCTATATTCTGAAGAATCACTACTATATTCTGAAGAATCACTACTATATTCTGAAGAATTACTACTATATTCTGAAGAATTACTACTATATTTTGAATTATTACTACATTCTGAAGAATCATCACTATATTTTGAAGAATTATTACTATATTCTGAAGAATTACTACTGTATTGTGAAGAATCGCTATTATGTTGTGAAGAATCACTACTATATTCTGAAGAATCACGACTATATTTTGGCCTTTTACTGCACGTAGGAATATTGTCTTCTTCCATATCTATATTGTCTTCTTCCATATCTACTTTGTCTTCTTCCATATCTATATTGTCACATTCGAATTTGTGTACAGCTGCCAACAACCTGGCTACCCTTTCATTAATATTTAATCGCCGAGTTGGTGGTGCCGACTCTGAAGATTCACTTCTCTGCTCGGTATCTGTTGTTTCTGGTCTGTTTACACACAAATATGGTCTTTTTCTATATGTATGAATATTGTCTTCTTCCATTTCTACATTGTTTTCCTCCAGATCTATATTATCATCATCTAATTTGGGAATAGCTGGTAACAACATGGCTACCCTTTCATTGATATTTGCTCGCTGAACTATAGCTGATGCCAGTGATGGTATCGATTCTGAAGAATCACTGCTATTTTCTGTATCTGTTGTTTCTGGTCTTTTTACACAACGATATTGTCTTTTTCTGTATGTAAGAATTTCTTCCATATTTATATTGTCTTCTTCGATATCTACATGAATATTGTCTTCTTTCATATCTTTATTATCACCTTCTAATTTGGGAATAGCTGCCAACAATCTGACTACCCTTTCTGAAGTTTCATTGATATTTGCTTGCCGAGTTGATGGTGACGACTTTGAAGATTGAACACTGTTCTGCTCGATTTCTGTGGTTTTTCGTCTTTTTACAATCCGATATTTTCCAATTTTGCCTTCTTTCTTTTGAACTTTCTTTCCTAAATTCTCAGCCAGTTTGTTATGAGTGTTTAGCCTCTTCAGATTAGTTCTATTGAGGTTACATTTTTTACTCAATGGTTTGTACTGTGTAGAGGTTCCCTCTTTTTTCAACTCACTTTTACGATCTCTGTTCTCGATTTTTCTTTGATTCTCATTCTTCTTAATCTTCATCTTTCTTTTCTTTAAGATAGCATTTCTGTTTTGATGTTTTTGTTAAACAAAAGTAACAGTAGGTAATGCATTACTGTATGGAAGTTGTGCACCTATTCTAGGAACAACTTGGTTTGGTACATAGAAAACTGAAGCCAACTGTCTAAAATACTTACGGGAAATTCCTCCAATTCTGTATAGCTCGTCAATATGGAAAATACGTTTTCGTTTCTTCCTATACACCACTATTTTATCTGCCAATCCTTGTGGAATATCGACAAATGCTTCAAGATGTCTTGCAGATGAGCAATTTATATTGTACATTCTCGCCGCCATTACAGGAGCAAAGACAATGATGACGTTGTAACGTTGTGACGTTAACAACCAGGGGACACGTAAAGGGAGGTAAATCTTTCTTCAAACTGGAGCTCGTTGACGCCGGCTGAATAAAAGAAACCACTGTTTTGATGTCTTCAGGACAGTGTTGATGGATTGAATTTTTCACTTTTATTACAGTTATTCGAATTATATATTGAACTTCTCAATTATATTTTAAAAACTCAACTATATACACAAACAGTTTGTGACAATAAAAAAAACTCGGCTTTCACCTGAGTTCTCAGGCGGAAAAAATGAGAAACCCGTTATAAATACCGATTGTATCTAAAGAAATGCGGTCTCTAATATCAGTTACAGTTCGCTGTTAGAGGCCGCTGATACAGGCGATGTTACAGTCCGATGTTCTTGCAATTCTTTTTATGAACGAGCTTAAGAATTTGATCAATAGGAAAAGTAGGTAAACTCGTTCACAAACAAAACTGTTCTCACGACTTGGATCGCGTCACTGGCGTAGATCTTGATCTTTGTAAACAAATGACCAATAACAAAAGATAGAAAAAAAAATAACTCGTAATCTACATTTGTTATAGTTTTCTTCGAATGGCGGTAATAGTTTAATATTTCTTAGTGGAAGTTAAATTAAAATTAAAATATTGATATCCAAGAAATTATAGTAGAATTGGAGCATCCTTAATTTCGCGTACTGTAAAATGAAATAACCAATCTGTATGGGAAAGTTAAGGTCCAACTTTTACTTAGATTTCTCGACTTCGAAGTGTTCGTCTTCATCCAGTAAGGTGGGGAGTTCTTTAAAGTGGGGTTTGTTGGCTTCCAACGCGGCATTGACCTCACCCTGTACGTAAGTGATAGACTGAAATTTCTCTTGGTCTATGATGGTCCCACCGTAAGAGCTGTTATCGTGCAGCTTGGACGTATCGCCGATGATGGCCTTGTCGGGATGTGCGTCGCCGAGTCGTCGGTTGTCGCTGACTTCTCTAACGAAATCCCGGAAGTATCGATGCGACATAAATTCCACTACCTGGTATATCTTGGTCACAACTATCCCATGTTCCAGGTACCATTTAAGTAACGGTGTGGCTATCAACATCTGTCGAGCTCGCATGCCGCCGACGAACAGACGACGGGGTTTTTTGGAGAATTCGAATCGTCGTACGTGTTCTTGTATGTGATCGCCGATGATTTCGAAAGAGACGTCGGTGGCACAGAAGAGTGGAGACATCTCCTCGAAGTATTGGTAAGGCGTCACGGTCTTTCGTCGGGAACCTTGATGTCGCATTCCACCATACCGAAAAGTCGTCCACTAACCACGCCCTCTAAAATTTCGTTTTCCGTGACGGAACGCTGTTGCGTCGGAGGTTTCCTGGCATCGCAGAAGGCTTTCAACTTTGGATTTCGACGCACTTCGTTCCAGAACTGCCATTCTCATTTCTCCACTAGATGGTATCCTTGGGTCTGAATTAATGATATGGTCTTAACGGTCTTGTCGTACCTGGCCTGTCGTCCCTCACACCATTTCTGGTCCTTGACAGTTTTGGTCATCTAACAGTTATGATAACACCCTTGGAATTGATATACGGTACGCCTACGGGTGTTAGGATCGTATCCGTCGACGGGATACGGGCCGATCTTCTTTTCTTTCCCGGTGTTGAGCTTATGATGGATGTTGAGGCCTTGTGTGTGGTTGAGGTAATTCATCCAGTCGTACATCAACGTGTATTTTTCCCGTTTTTAGGCCTGAATCTGTCGTCTATGCGTCATCCTACGAACGGACCCGCTGGCATCTCCTGATCGATGGACCCCAGATACAAGTCATTGGCGTCGAATCCCAAAATTGTCTGGCAAGGTTTAGTCAGATCGTCCCGGGTGTAAGTCTGGCCCACTTTGTGGTGACGGTTAAAAATGATGGCAGCTCCTCCAGTCAAGTTCCGCTTGATGTTGAAATAGAGGTAGTTATTGACTTCATCGAAGAGAGCGAAAGAGACCCCCACCCGACGTCCTGTGTCGAATAACTTCCAGCATTCCCAACCAGGAACGGAGATGCTGGTCTATTGGAGATCGATGTCTCGATCCAAATAAAATTTCTGGAGATTTTCCACCGCTGTCAGAAATCCAGTACGTCTTAGATTATACTGTTCCATTTCAGAAATCCACTCCATCTTTTATATTATACCGTTCCATTTCAGAAATCCACTCCATCTTTTATATTATACCGTTCCATTTCAGAAGTCCACTCCATCTTTTATATTATATGGTTCCATTTCAGAAGTCCACTCCGTCTTTTATATTATACCTATCCATTTCAGAAGTCCACTCCGTCTTTTATATCAACGCTCCATTTCAGAAGTCCATTTTGTCTTTTATATTATATGGTTCCATTTCAGAAGTCCACTCCATCTATTATATTATACCAATCCATTTCAGAAGTCCACTCCGTCTTTTATATTATACCGATCCATTTCAGAAGTCCACTCCGTCTTTTATTTTATACCGATCCATTTCGGAAGTCCACTCCATCTTTTATATTATATGGTTCCATTTCAGAAGTCCACTCCATCTTTTATACTATACCTATCCATTTCAGAAGTCCACTCCATCTTTTATATTATACCGTTCCATTTCAGAAGTCCACTCCGTCTTTTATATTATACCTATCCATTTCAGAAGTCCACTCGGTCTTTTATGTTAACGGTTCCATTTCAGAAGTCCACTCTGTCTTTTATTTTATGTGGTTCCATTTCAGAAGTCCATTTCGTCTTTTATATTATATGGTTCCATTTCAGAAGTCCACTCCATCTTTTATATTATACCGATCCATTTCAGAAGTCCACTCCGTCTTTTATATTATACCGATCCATTTCAGAAGTCCACTAAATCTTTTATATTATACCGATCTATTTCGGAAGTCCACTCCATCTTTTATATTATATGGTTCCATTTCAGAAGTCTACTCTGTCTTTTATATTATCCATTTCAGAAGTCCACTCCATCTTTTATATTAACGGTTCCATTTCAGAAGTCCACTCCTTCTTTTATATTATACGGTTCCATTTCAGAAGTTCACTTCGTCTTTTATATTATATGGTTCCATTTCAGAAGTCCACTCCGTCTTTTATTTTATACTGATCCATTTCAGAAGTCCACTCCGTCTTTTATATTATACCGATCCATTTCAGAAGTCCACTCCGTCTTTTATATTATACCGATCCATTTCAGAAATCCACTCCGTCTTTTATATTATACGGTTCCATTTCAGAAGTTCACTCCGTCTTTTAGATTATGCCGTTCGAACGAACTCTGTGTATCTTCGTCAATAATTATCATTCGAGTTGCCGTTCTTTCTATTACATATACGGCAATGATAATCAATTATTTGGGGAATATATATCTTGATAAAAACGTGTAATTTCTTGCAAATAGCAGAGTGTTGAAAGTTGCATGATCCTTATCGAAAAAAATATCAATCCGATTTTACTATATTTCATTTAAATATTTTCGGGGAAGAAAAATTAAAACGCATATGATCTAACGAAACAAATTCAATTGTTCTAATATACAAGAACATTTTATAACTTCATTAACGCGTAATAATTTAATGTATATTATTAAGCGGAGTTCAATAAACAACAGATCTAAAATAAGTAACAATAATTTAATCAGATACATCTCTAATCTGATCTTTACGCACCAGGGCTAATGCAGAGGCATTTTCGATTTACTGTATATTTTTAATATTTTCGAGGAAGTAAAAATCAAGACGTGTTTGACTTTACGGGCTAAATTCGGTTTTTAGAATACTCCTATACACAACAAGTATAAAATAAGTAAGTACAGATTCGTCGATAATTTAATTATACGGAAGCTTGAATTATAGGTTTGAGCTAATTTTCTATCGTTATTCTTGAGAAGACCTTGAAGGTAAACACCTCACAGGCGTGTAGAAACAAATCAGCGAGCTAAATTGGTTTCCATTGAAATGCCGATTGTCTGTTGAAACATTAGTCCACCAAACTGAACAAATGTGTTGTCGATCAGAAAATCTAACATTTGAATGATCACGATTTATTTTTATTAATAGATTTTGAGTGGCTTTTGACAAAGTAAGACGTATCTCTACCAATAACACGATATTGGTATTTTTAGGGCCCGTGTGGCTCAATGAGTTAGGTAGTTGGATTACCTAACAACTCATGCAAGCCTATCACCAATACGGCGTGGGCTCGCGCCAGGCTTTGTAAATTACAAAAAGGGTGCATTCGACTCGCAGCCACAAGTGATAAAGTTTACCAGTTGCTTGCCCATGGTCGGTAGTTCTCTCCGGGTACTCCGGCTTCTTCCACCACTTAAACTGGTCGTCATGATATTGCTGAAAGTAGCGTTAAACACAATAAATCAAATCAAATCAAATCCTTCTTTTTGAGAAGCAACACTGAATCTATTCTTTAAGTCTAGATTTTAGTTGCGCATGTGGAATGGTGAAAGCGCATGCGGAATGATGATAGGGCATGTGGAATGATGATAGCACATGTGGAATGGTGATAGCGCATGTGGAATGGTGATAGCAAATGTGGAATGGTGATAGCGAATGTGGAATTGTGATAGCGCATGTGGAATGGTGATAGCGCATGTGGAATGGTGATAGCAAATGTGGAATGGTGTTAGCGAATGTGGAATTGTGATAGCGCATGTGGAATGGTGATAGCTAATGTGGAATGGTGATATACGATATGGTGGAATCATCAAATGTTTTAATGATGTTACAAAGGTAATCAGATCTATATGTTTGAAAAGGGGGAAAATGGAGTCGTTCCTAGTCTCAAACACCAATTGCCGAGTTGAGGGAAGCTTTGCATAGGGTGAAAAATGGAGGGAAACTACCACACCATCAGAACAGTTGCACAATCCAATCTGAAAATTAGCAGAAACAGAGACAAAATCGATACCACGATTAAGCTAGTTGTACGGACCAAAATATCCCTTCTTAGTGACGTTTTGATATGGTGTAGTTAGATCAAGTACTCATCAGAATAAGTAGTGAAATGACGAGGCTTTGGTCCACATGTAACAAGAGAGATTTGAGTTCATCGAACCTTTACCCTTTGTCTTTAGAAGAAAACAGTTCATATTTTAAGCACTGTGATAAAGCTTTTGATTTGGAGATATTATGTTAGTTAACAATAGCTTTTGAACCTATAGTTCACTACTGCTGACCAGTGCGGTATTAACGCGCTGGGCACAGGGCCCCATGCTAATCTATGTATGTTGTGCAAGAGATGTTTTTAATGTTTAAACACTGATTTTGTTGGAAGTACCAATACAATAAATTTATGTTTAATTTTATCGACATTTACAGTTTTATTCCTGTGAGTGGTTGTGTAGGTATGGACCCCAGGGCACTACTTTTCCCGGGGGCCTTTGATGCTGTTAAGACGGCCCTGCTGCTGACACCATAGTAATGAAATAATCTTTTACAATACCTATTTCATATATCTTAATATTGTATATTAATTTCTATACAAAAACATATCTAATATATAAAATTTGTTCACGCTACGACATAGCTGCAATACTGCCAAAGTTGGCGTTAAGCACCAATTGATCAATCAATCAACTATATAAAAACTATTATTAAAGTAATATTGCACCAGTTTTGGGTGAAGAACATTTTTCCCTGAAAATTCAATTTGGAATACGGTGGTACCTTTACTAAACTATTCATGCATGTTTCAAGTCGAAATATGTTCCCAAAATCTAGAAATCTGCAAATCCGTGTGCATGTTTATCGTTCTCGCCATTGTTGTGAAGACTGATTAACTTTCGGTTGTTTTGTTCCGATGATTGCCGATCATGACCTCGTGAAGAAAAGTTTTAGTCCGATGATTGCTGATCATGACCTCGTGAAGAAAAGATAAACAATCATGGATGCTGAGGTAAGCACGCACACATTCCTGACAATGATTATTGAGGAATCTGTCTGTTTCATGTCGTGTGAACCAATTTGTTTTTGTAATTATTCTTATGTGGTACACACGGAATATATATATATTTTTTTTCCATCAACTGAACATTGCGCATGAGCGATAATCTCCCCGAAAGAGTTCAAATATTGTGTCACGCGAATATCATTTGCATTACTGTACTGGAAAACAGAATTATCTGCTGTCAAATATTTTGCGATTTGCTCTTAAAATCTGCTTTTGAGCGGATTTTTAACGTTATGCAGTTGATTTTAATTAAAATTAAGTGACATATTAAGTGAAAATATTTAATAAAAAAAATTCCACGATATTTGCCTTTCATATTACTTTTTAGTAAATTTAATGTATATATAAACTTAGCTGCACAATACAAAATAGAACTATGATAATGCATTTCAATATCCTATACAATACATTTGTACTATTATTTTAAAATTTATTTCGCAATTATGAATATTAATCTTTATACAAAAAGCCGTACATTTATACATATTTAGAAAATACAAACTAGAACTATAATGATATAGTTTTATTTCATTTGGACAAGCTGTTATTGTGTATAATGTTTGATATAATACATGTTTGTATTTAATGGTAAAATAGTATGAAAAAAAAAAATCATAATTGTTCAAACGCCGCTTCTTCTTCTTTCCTTTTAACATTGTCACTTTGCTCTATTAATGGAACAGTATTTGTCTTTTCGTTGTCATCGTTCTGACTGATACTGTCTTGATACTCTTCTGATAGCGACGAGAGACACATTTTCTGTGTGAATACAACACATGTAACCTGTACACTGTAGTTGGTGATGGATCGCATTCTGTCCCTGAAGTGATACATGTAATAGTGTTAGGTCAAAGTATTCTCTTTAATAAATAAAAAATATATACTAGTATGCGTTTGTGTAAAAACCCAATAATTGCGATGAATCAAGTCACGTACAGTGATGTCCAACACATGCATTGTGTTTTTGCTTTGTCCTCGTCATGTGTACCCTATATGTTGCCAATTTTTCTGGATTGTCAATTTTTGATTGCCCCATTGGTATTCTCTAGCGTTCATTGACAAATTTACCACTACGAAATGACAGGTCACAGAGATAAAATACATGAAGTCTTGCTATCACCGTCTTACAATTACTTACAAATAAAAGCAAACAAAAATAGTGGAAAGAATACTAGATATTAGGCATCAGAAAACACATTTCTCTTCTGTTTACATACATGCAGTCTGTAAACGTTTTTTTTTTGTATTGAAGTACAATGAACGGATGATATGAAATGCAACAGCACATAGCTTTAGAAGACGCACAGAAGACGCATAGCTTTAGAAGACGCACAGAAGACGCATAGCTTGCAATAGTGCAGCTATATACGCCCCCTTTTTTCGTCAGATGCTCTTGTGTGCTATATATTGGGATCCACGGGCCACGACGATAACCCGACCTGTGGGAACGAGTGTTGTCCGAGAAGGTAATTTTTTGTGTTTGTTTTGCATTATCTTGTGTTTGTTGCATACTTTTGTTCCCATGTTCATATCATCATACTTGTTCCTGTGTTCATATCATCATACTTGTTCCTGTGTTCATATCATCATACTTGTTCCCATGTTCATATCATCATACTTGTTCCTGTGTTCATATCATCATACTTGTTCCCATGTTCATATCATCATACTTGTTCCCATATTCATATCATCATACTTGTTCCTGTGTTCATATCATCATACTTGTTCCCATGTTCATATCATCATACTTTTGTTCCCATGTTCATATCATCATACTTTTGTTCCCATGTTCATATCATCCATTTAGTCGCAAATGAATTCAAAATTAAAGTCAAAAGAGAGACACAATTATTACAATTGATACACTTATCCGATTCTATAATTTTGCCTCCCTTGCCTTTTTGAGATTAACCCGTTCGAAATGTTGTAAATTAAGTTATTTAAATCGTAGAAGCAAAATTGATACCCCTACCTACATACCCCCCCCCCCCCCCCCAAACACGCCCACACACACACTTCTCACTTGCCTAACTTGGTAAGGGCATGTCTATAAAAAGTGGCGGGGTTAAACTAGTTTTATGAGCCCAAATCTCTCTTCTAATTGAAATGGTGCGGTGATACAAGTGTTAAAACTACTTTGATATGAAGAATGTATAAACGATGACAATATTTAGCTTTCCCCACGTTACATATTTTGTGTAAATGGTCACCTCTCAATTATCATTGGTACAGATACAGATAGGTTTAGGTTTATGGTGTTTAACGCCACTTTCAACAATATTTCAGCAATATCGTGGCGGTCAGTTTTATTGGTAGAGGAAACTGGAGTATCCGTAAAAAAAACCAGACCTGACAAACTTTATCACAACATTATCGAGTACACCTCGTCATGAACGAGGTTCGAACTCACAACTTTAGTGGTGTGACACGGCACTGATTGCACAGATAGTTGTAAATCCAATTACCATGCGATCACGGCCACCACGGCCCCATATGTCCAGACAGACATGTATGTACTTACAAAAACCATTCGAACGAGTACAATAAAGCTGCAGCCTCTGGAGGGATGTTTAATGCAGTTAGTAGAATTATCACTGTAATTAAGCTTGCACCCGTCACAGACGGTATGGCTAATGATGAAAACGATGTCAAAATACTGAAATAGTCATTAAATCATTTATTAGTCTTGGCGAAATGCTATGGGCTGAAATAGTGATATTCTTTTTTAATACAGCCACGTTTTCGACAAGTCATAATAATTAATAGCAATTGTTCTTTTTATACGCGTATTGACGGTATGTCAACATGATATATACACAATGTCTTTATTTAGTATAAAGCGTTATGTTCAGCAGTATACATTAATTCATATTGTACACTTTTCCTAATGATATGTAAGTACATGTATAAGTGTTTGTGCATAGGAACATTTAATAATGCAACAGGTCACACCATCCGTAGAATTATGATGATTAAAGATGTCTGTCATACCAATGCCAAAAGGAAAAAAGGAAAAATAAAGACAAAATATAGTCTCCAAAACTATTCATGCACAGACAACTAAAGATTGGATAACACGAACCCTTGTATTATAAAATATTTGACAACACAATGAGAGCAATTACAAACATCACAGAAATAAGAAGAGTCAGGTCAAAAATTTATAACCCTTCCGAAGCACCTGGGTTCACCCCGGATTTAGTGGGGTTCGCGTTGATCGATCTTTAGATTTCTGTGTAGTGTTTTGTAGATCATTATTTGTCCTTTTTTTATTCTTTCCTTTAAACACGTTTTTACTCTTGTATTCCTAAAAACCTGTTTAAAACAGTCATATGAACTGATGTTTTACCGATAATTTGTATGAATATCAGTCGTCTTCACATAGTTTCCTCTACCTTTAAAGACCTTAAAAATCGTACCAATGTACATCTCAACATGTTTTTAGAAAACATTTACTTTGCTTTGGCCTACAATTGTTGATCCCCCCTCTTTTATATGTTCAATTGTTTAAGCTTCGTGTTATTGATATTGGTGGAATTGTTGACCTCACTGTTTAAAACCTCTTTTCATAACGTGAAGGGTGGACTTTTAGTTGTTATGTATATTAAATGATTTTTTTGTCATTTTCATTAAAGTGAAATCTAACAAACATATTAAATCAAACACTCACATGACTAAGATGACAGAGGCAACATCAACTTCCTGGTCTGTTATCTGCATGACAAACAGACAGGAGATACTGATGTATATACAACTACCACATCGGCCAATAGCAGCACATAGAGGGACAACGAAACGTGTTACTCTTCTATCCAACTGGTTTGGTCCTTCTAATTGTCGTATCGTCTCCGGAATAGCAATAGCTCTGTACAATACAAAGATATCAGTGGTAATAGGGTTAGGGTTATGCTGAGGGCTATAGTGTTTAACGCCACTTTCAACAATATTTCAGTTATATCGTGGCGGTCAGTTTTATTCGTAGAGGAAACCGGAGTACCCAGAGAAATCCACCGATTTTGTATCGAGCGTGATAATAGTTTGTTCTATCGCGGATCACAAATATCGACATATTTCTAATTATTTCTAACTATTGCACTTGTGAATATATCGGCCAGTGTCATATGAATGGATTTCATTACGAGAGCAGATTTCAACATTAAAACACCTTTTATTGACATAAGCAATGATGTATTAATGTGAATTCATAATGTATATATTTAGGGACTCCCGGTCTCGGTGTCCCGTGATTAATATCGTTGACTTCTTACCATAATCCCTGATGCTCGCCTTCGGTGTTAATGTTTTCGGAAACATAACCCGAACCGTGTTCCAATGGTCATTTCGCTATAACTGTCAGTACAGCGCTTTTCTCCATATTAAACGTGTTAGTCACGATAAGTTGAAAGTAGCTGAAGGCAACGATAAATAAAAATACTACAACCCAACCCATAATTTTCATGTTTTCGTTGTTTCCAATTTTTCCTACGGTTATGTATAAAATAATACGTACGTGCTTGATGTCGCAAAGACCATTACAAACGCATGTATAACAGTAAACAAAAACTTGAATGGATTCTTCCTCATTAGTATAAAATAAGTAACGGGTACAGCTATACACATGAACAACAAAAATCCTATCATTTGTGTTCCTATGTATAATCCAAGCCTACTGAAATCGTCCTCTAGATTCTTCGTAGCTCCAATAGTTTTGCCAATCAAACTTGCAACACCTATCGGGGTAAACCTGATAATAAAAACAAAACGTATTTATAAGTACATATGTCATATAATCATTACAATATCAGGATAGCTTCTTTCATATATTGTTATAAAAACAGGTTAGGTTTATAGTGTTTAACGCCACTTTGAACAATATTTCAGTTATATCGTGGCGGTTAGTTTTATATGTGGAGGAATCCCGGATAACACTACCGACCTTTCGCAAGTCACTGACAAACTTTATCACATAATGTTGTACATATCGAGTACACCTCGCCATGAACTGGGCTCGAACTCTCAACGTTATTTGTAATAGGCACTGATTGCACAGTAGGAGTAAATCAAACTACCATACGATCACGACCACGACGACCAAAAACAGTAAAGAAAGGTGATACATTTTACAATGCAATGTCTTTAGCATTCAAATATTTTGGATTTGAGCATGCCTGATGAAGGCTATTCCAGAAACGCGTCGTGTGCACGGACTAACAGCGTGCCTGATGAAGGCTATTCCAGACACGTGTCGTGTGCACGGACTTACAGCGTGCCTGATGAAGGCTATTCCAGACACGTGTCGTGTGCACAGACTAACAGCGTGCCTGATGAAGGCTATTCCAGACACGTGTTGTGTGCACGGACTAACAGCGTGCCTGATGAAGGCTATTCCAGACACGTGTCGTGTGCACGGACTAACAGCGTGCCTGATGAAGGCTATTCCAGACACGTGTTGTGTGCACGGACTAACAGCGTGCCTGATGAAGGCTATTCCAGACACGTGTCGTGTGCACAGACTAACAGCGTGCCTGATGAAGGCTATTCCAGACACGTGTTGTGTGCACGGACTAACAGCGTGCCTGATGAAGGCTATTCCAGACACGTGTCGTGTGCACAGACTAACAGCGTGCCTGATGAAGGCTATTCCAGACACGTGTTGTGTGCACGGACTAACAGCGTGCCTGATGAAGGCTATTCCAGAAACGCGTCGTGTGCACTCAATTCTATATCTACGTATTTATTGCACACGACTTTGGAAGGAAAAGATAAACACTCTAGCAATATTTGAACTAGTTTACCATGATTAAATGCGAAAATGCATAAAACAATAGTTTGGAAGGAACAGTATTTGTATGTGACAAAATCATAGATGGAAATCATTTTATTTTTTCACGTGCATTTATCATGATTTTGTGATGATACGAAAGTAAATGGAAGAGTAGTAAGTAAATTTAATTCCACATTCATAATCAAGTTGTCCATGACAAACTTTTCATTTTTGCTGTCCCCACCATCAAATATATACATACAAACTGCTAATCGAAAGAAAAATAGGTGGTTATCATATACATGTCATTTAATTGGGCAACTGACGGCAACTACAAAAAGTATGACTTCACAATATTGTACTATGTAGATTTCTCCTAACTATACTATACCAGATCAGCTTTCCTAGTATTATCAGAATTATTTCTGCTGCAGAGTAGAAAAACCTGAAGAATGGCTTTCCTACTTCCTTTGACGTGGCGGTTGCAATACCAAATATAGCGCTTGCAATCAACAGACCTGTGCAAAACATTATTATTGCTTATCAAATTATTTTGATATTATGCAAAAACCCAATCTAAAAGAATTCATATGGAATGCATATTGATAACATTAGTGGGGGAGAAAAAAGTAGACAAACTAACGATTAACTCAATAATCTTATAATCATCAAATTGCAAAAAATAATACATTTAGTGAAATTCTCTCAAACATATTATCATGCAATTTTATGAATTGTCTTGATATATCAAATGCTTGTAAAACAAAATTTGGAAAATACCAATGACGTACTCAGATGCTATCAATCGAAGAAGGATGGGTAGTACAATAAGAGACAAAAGATTATCCACAAAACACTACACAGAAATTTAAATATTGAACGACATGAACTTCACAAAAAAGGTGGTGAACCCAGATGGATAAACAATTCCTGCTCTTCTAGTGGTACCCATCATATCACTTTTTCTAAAAATCCGATGATAAGTTATTGAAGATGGACCGGTATGTGACTAAGACAAAGAGAACAAAACAGTGGTTATCTGTGAAACAGATTTTCCTTCACGCGGGCGACCGTAGTGTGCAAATCAGTTCCTCGAATATTAGTTGTTTCACAGATTCCAATTCCAACAATTTTAATTCATTAACAATTTAATAAAAATTTAAGCAGACCATATGTATTGAACTTCAGGGAATCTAAAAACTGCTTGTGCCACATGCCTTCAAGAATACATAGTATAACCGCGGCAAAAAAAACAGGGGTCTTTATATGGAGTATAATATAGTTAGTTTCTACCAACTGAATATATTTTAAAATAGATACAATTTGTTGAACTATTATTTTGGATTTAACTGTCCTGTTCCAGAACACAGTGGACGGTTTATAAAATAAGACTGAAATGTGTAGAATATATTAACTGTAACATAGCACAAGATAACACGTTGTTGCTAGCGAAGAATAACCGAAATGTACATGGCGTCAAGTTGCACAATATAAACAAAGTAAAATATAATTCGTATGTCCGTAGACGTTTAAACTATTTAAAGGAAAATAACAAAACTAGACTCTCGTTACAAAGCGGAGCATTCGCCCATAGCAGCAAAACATGGGCACTAAGTTCTCATTCGAATCTTGAAATTCTAATATCTAATAAATGTTTAAAGTATCTGTATTTTCTTTATATCGAGTATCTTATGATGCTGTTGGTTAACTATGTTTGTCATCTGTATTGTCTTTATATCGAGTATCTTATGATGCTGTTGGTTAACTATGTTTGTCTTACCTAGAATATTTGTACTTGACGCTGTTGAAAGTTTTTTGGATGTGATAACAGATTTCAGAGTTTCGATAACTGTTCCATTAATTGTCTCGTTGACCTTCTGTTGTTCTATCAAATACCCCGTTTGTGTCTGAAATGTACCATAAATTCAAGAAATACTCTAGGCAATTCTGACAAAGTGACGATATGTGTGATCTGCACATTTTGCTAGTATTTTTAATGTTTCACATATCATATCAGTCATGTAAACGTGTGTTAGGGGTATTTATTTTGTTTTTGTTTTTACGATTTTCCGCGTAGATTTTGGAACTGGTCTGGTAGTGTCCTATCTTTTGTTTTTAATTTTTTGAGTACTACCATTACTCAGCCAGTTACTAATAATCTTTTTAAGCCATAAATATTTATGTAACTCTGTTATTATATAAAAGTGTTTATAACTATCGTTGGACAGTTTTTATGTAAGCATAATGTACCAATGCACCACAAAATAAAACACCGTGAAACACTTCCAAAATTTAATCAGAAAATCGTAATAATAGATACAAAGTCGATACCAATTGCAAACACATACATGTTCGCTCACTCTTGAATCTAAAGTGGCGATGTTAAGAATAGATTGAAGATACTGATGAGGAATTCAAAATCGTAAATCGAAGAATAGACAATGCAATGAGACAAAAAGACAAAAAACTACACAGAATATTAAAGATTTAACAGCAGGAACACCATTAAGCATAATGTACGAAAACACTTCATGCTATTGATTTATTTGAATGAAAATTTATGCACGATTTCAACATCGGGTTACGTAACCATAAATGTGCATTCATTTGGTAAACGTGACTGCTTAGCACCGTTCATTTATGCTTAAGGTCAGCGTAGAACTGTATAATCCCAAAACGAATGACCATATATCTGTGCAAAGTGGTTCCAAGATTTTGTTCCTCATTTCGTTTTGTTCGTTATTCATTTTGTACCAGATGATTTTAATAACCGATGGTACTGAAATTAATAATCACAATATTATGAAACAATTTACCTTTTGGAATGTAGCCGAAATCAAATTGTCCGGGAAAATATTTCTGAAATGAAGAGAAAATTAATTATTTGCCGAGACGTTTACATAAATATATTCAATATAAATAACATTAGGAGATTGATAGATATGTTTTGGCAAAGCACTAACACTGCCAACATTTTTTTATTTTTAAATGGATTGCAAATATATTATGGTGAAATTAATCTTGTGACAATAAATGGTAAAGTAGAAATTGAATTATCTCCCTTCGGTCCTTGAAGATTATGCAATTATTACATGATCTATCTAACCTTATTTTGTAATAGGAAAGCTATGCTTAAAATCAGGGAATAAGTCAGTAACGAGGAACGAAACACAGTATTATGATTAAGACAAATGGAACATATCCATGACACGCTTTTTATACCAAAATATGCATAATAATATTGATGAAAGATGAAATTCAAGTTTATCTATGAATTCATCATGGTGAATTTAATCTTAATTATATCTATTATAATGTATCTACCTTAACAAATCAGCAAAAATATCTTCTGTTTCCAAGGGGGTTGAATTGAGTGAGTCCACTTTAGCCTTGGCGATTTCACCTACAAAGCTTTATAGATAGATTATTGTTAAAAAAAATAATGCAATAGTAATTGCCTGCACGTACACGAGTGGAGAGCGAAACTTAATTATTTTAAAGGCGAAGGTAGTCAATTTATGATTTTTTTCAGCTGACAAGTTGAAATAAAGGAAAGATTACAAACGTTATTATCTTAGGCCTACATAGATATTTACCAATGTCTGCTTAATAACTCGGTCGAGATTATCTCATAAACCTGTGGCAAGTCATATTATCAGTTTTTGATAAATTTGCAAAAGCTGAATTTCTTAGGGAACGACCATTTAACTAAAAAAATATTCTGATTCCCAATGTTGCTGAAAAAAATATTCTGATTTTGGTGAGGAAAAAAAAATAATCTGATTCAGAGTTTTTGTCATATAACCTAATGTTAAATTCTGGAGAGAAAAATAATTCTGACTCTTGTGTTGTCCGAAAAAAAAATTCTGAAGGAAACAAAAAACCATAACCCCCCCTTCAAGTTAAATGGTCGTTCCTTTAGTCAATTCTCATAGACCGACGGACAACAGTTCAAGATACATTGTAACTACGTCTTCGCTTCTGTGGAATTTTTAACATTGGTAATTGATAAAAACGTATTGCTGCAATTAATGTTTAGAGACGGAAATAAACGAAATTTCAGAGAGAGAGAGAGAGAGAGAGAGAGAGAGAGAGAGAGAGAGAGTTGTGTTGGTCGGAGTGGCATTTTGTCAAAGCCTAGAAATATCACTATTGGTGTTCATCAAGGTACTATTGGTGTTCCTCAAGGTTCAATACTTGACCCTTTACTTTTTATTTTGTTTGTAAATGATTATCCAGAATGTTTAACACATTCACATGCTACAATTTATGCAGAATGCTTCAGATAAATTAATTGATACTATTGAATATAAATTGAAAGAAGAACTTGTTAACTCCATGCAATGGATGAAGAGAGATAAACTTACAATGAATTTAAAGAAAACACAGTGTATGTTGATTGGGCCAAAAAAAGGTTGGTATAATTTAGAAAGATTTGTATTGAAATAAATAATGTTGTTCTTGAAACTATTGATGTAGCTAAACTCTTAGGAGTAAATATTGATTGTTCATTATCTTGATCATATCATATTGATGTCTTAGCCAAAAAGATATCAAAGAAATTATGTGTTTTACGACGGCTGAAAAGTTTTATGTCTAGTTTTGCTTTACTTAAAATTTATAAACCTGGAATTTTTCCACACTTTGATATTGATTTTCACTTTAATATTTAATTATTTTTTTTGTAACTCTTTTGTAATTTAATTTGTAAAAAATGAAATAGTCATTATTTTTTCACTGATTTCTTTTCAATACCCCTGTATACCCTAGTCAGGTGGTAATGTACAGGGGATTGTAAAATCCTGACTATTGAAAAATAAATAAAAGAAAAAAAAAAGAATGATATTGATATTTTTTATTATCTTTATATTTCAACTTGTAGTTTAATTAATATTATTTATTTGCTTATATGTCACTTTTATAATTTATGATGTAATTTATGTATATAATGCAGAACCATATTGTGAACTAGTTTGTAACTAAATATGACATCCTGTTTAAATAAAGGGTATTATTATTATAAGAGAGAGAGAGAGAGAGAGAGAGAGAGAGAGGGGGGGGGGGGGGAGGGGGGGGGGGGGGAGAATCTAAAGGAAAGAGCTGATGACTTTTGCAATAATTCTCAGAGAAGAATAAAAATGCAACAGTACATTTCACACCAACAAGGATGGGGAGTATTTGTTGAAACAATCTTTGTCATATTATTTGATTGATATGTTGTTAATAAGTCATTCACCTTGTTAGGAGTTCTTCCTAAATAAACTTTGTTGTGTGGAAATGTACATTTTCTGACAAAATATACCCTCCATTTGAACAAAGGGGTATATTGTTTAGCCATGCAACACACATTTACATATCAACATGTTCTGCATTTCATCATGCATATTTTCACAAGTAAAGATGAAAACATCATAACAAAATTATGCTTAGTCAATCTCCCGCCAATGTTCTTCTCCGTAAATCTTGCAACAGAACACTGTAAGGTATACTTTTTTTTATTGCAGATTTGGAAAGTTGATTTAAAAATATGTTAACATTTTAAACAAGAACAACGGTAGAGAGAAACTTTATCGCATAACTTTTGCATTTAATCAAGTTTTATCTTAAATCTTGTTAATAGTTTCAAGTATCTATTATAGAAATGAATTCATAAATATAAAATGTCATCTAATTTTAGGTGATGAATAACAAATTGTCAACAATAGAAGGAGAGAAGAAGAAAGATTATATGTAACAGGTGAAACATTGTCCTGGGTCTATTTCTATAGCATCAATAACAAGCAGACCCAGTGAATTGTAAGCTTGTTTATCTAGACAAATTAAAGTTATATGACCTGAAGACATACAGATATATGCTTACTTTATGTGGCACCTTGTAAAACTTCCACTATAAATACAGTGAAACCTGTCTCAACTCAACTTTGAATGAACTGGAATACTGTAAGCCAAACTTTAAATAAAGATCACTTATCATGAATATTTTGTCAAATTAACATGTAGGGGCCGTCGTGGTCGTGATCGTATGGTAGCTTGATTTACAACTACCTGTGCAATCAATGCCTATCATCACAAGAAGTTGTGAGTTCGAAACCCGTTCATTGCGAGATGTACTCGATACAACATTATGTGATAAAGTTTGTTAGTGACTTGCGACAGGTCGGTGGTTTCCTCCACCAATAAAACTGACTGCCACGATATAACTGAAATATTGTTGAAAGTGGCGTTAAACACCATAACCATAACCCTGAATAAACCGGAATACTGTAAAAACCAAACTTTAAATAAAGTTCACATATCATTATTTTTTTTAATTTAACCTGTATAAACCGAGCACCTGTTTATTCCAAATACAAAAGTTGGTTACAGGAATGTTCGATTTAGACAGGTTTAACTGTATATGTAAATATATTTACCTGGTTTAATGATGATGCACAGTATACTACCGATAACACTGGGAAGAAAGTTTGTAAACATGATAAACCCAAGGCTAACTATACTTATTTTACCATTGGATTTGGGATCCAGTGTAGCAGTCCCTGTAAAGAAATTGGTTTGATATTAGATTAGACTTCGGAACCATTTACATAAACGTTAGAGAATATCGAAGTGACAATCAAAAATGGACAGTCCAGAGAAACTGGCAAAATATGGTACACAAGGCGAAGGAAAACAAAACGCAATATGTGGTCGACACAACTATACGCAAACAAATACAAATAACTTAAATAAGACATGAACCCTCATACAAACTACTGGAGGTAAAGACGAACCGAACACCGTTTATAGGCGGAAATCGCAATCACAACACGGAACTCAGAACGTAAAGACACATAATACACATAATAGGACAATACAAAAAACTAAACCGATGAGCAACATAGCATGGAACACAACGATCAGCAACATAGCATGGAACACAACGATCAGCAACATAGCATGGAACACAACGATCAGCAACATAGCATGGAACACAACGATCAACAACATAGCATGGAACACAACGATCAGCAACATAGCATGGAACACAACGATCAGCAACATAGCATGGAACACAACGATCAGCAACATAGCATGGAACACAACGATCAACAACATAGCATGGAACACAACGATAAGCAACATAGCATGGAACACAACGATCAGCAAGTTTAATAATTAAGATAATTTAGATCATGTATAATGAGCATAAATGACAATTAAACAGAGAAAACAAATGATTAACATTAAAAATGTATTTACTCATTCATTTCCTAGAGATCGTACCACATCACTAGAAATTTTGACTGCAGTTGAAATATCATTCTACAATTATTTCTTCCGTACCTTAAATTTGATTTTCATCTGACTCGTCAGATATACAAAGTGATAACAATAATTAAACTCTCGGGGATTCAAATGTGTAATTCATTTATAGATAATCTGGAATGATGGTCAGAATTGACATTTTGTTGACACCATGTTTAGCAAATTGTTCAACAACAAAATAAACCATTCTCATATTAGTCGAGAAACAGGTCACGCTTGAACTGTATAAATAAAAGAATATAAAGTAACCTATATAATGGTCACCTAATATCGTATCTATTGAATGGGCATTACTTCAGAAACTAAGGTGGACGACTGAACTATGGACTCAGAAATGTTCCTGAATAAAAATTAACCTTCACTGCTCATCGTGTTATATGTGAGGGACATAATTTTACTCCCATGTGAAAAGCAAGTACCTGACTTGAGCCCATAAAACTTGTTTAACACTGCTAATTTTTATTAAAGTGTCTGTACCTGGACAAGAGAGTGAACTGTCGTGTTTATGTCTGTCGGGGTCTCCATTGTGCCTGTTTCATTGATTTTTCGCTTAGATATTTTTACCTGTTCTGATGGTATGGTATTTTTATGCTTCTCATTCTATCACATACCTATGTCTAGTAGTCAACCAACTAAGAGCATTTACCGACCCCGCTATTGTACTGTCCATGTTTATGCTGTCAATATTTTTTGTGATAGTGAGTGGTCTTATTTGAGTGGAAACGAATAGGTGTAGGTTTGTCATTGTTTGTTTTTATATGTATTGTTGTTGCAGATCCTATTATCAGATGGGGTTGGGGTCTCATTAACTGATTTAACGCCGTCACATTTTTGTGCCTGTCCCAAACCAGAACCTGGATTTCTAACAGAGTAAATGTCGGTATCCTTTTTGCTGATCATTTGGTTGATTTAATTTAAACGTATTTTATTCAGAAAAGTACTGAAAAGGATTGGATAGCAGGACAGGCCTATATATATCCTCTCCTCTCCTCATTTGGTTGAGGTTGTTTGGTTGTTTTGCTTTGTTTTGGTATTGGTGGAATTGTTGATCATTACTGATTAAACTTTCTTTTCATAATACCAACATAAATTCATAATTTTCCAGTGGAAGTAACCAGTTTCATAAAAACAAACGACCTCCATGAAACTTTGTGTATGTAATACATTTTCAAATCTACAGCCAGATCCATTACGTTTCAACTACTCTACATTTTCTGTGTCAACACAAAGACACACCCGCGAATGTGTACTTAGGATAACAACACCAGTAATGGAAATGGCATATAGTTGTTGTTAAAAAGCTAAGAGCCACAAACCAAACAATGATTCTTCATCTATATGACTTTTCGACAAACGTGGCAGTTTATAATTATGGTATTGACAGGAAACACTTCAAGCTTTAACAAAGATATAGATATCTAGTTTAGTGTTCACGTTTCTAGAATTACCTTCATCAAGTATGCTCAATAATGTCATAGTGACTGGAATGTCCTCAACCTTGTAACTAATGTGTAATTATAGTGGACTGTAAAACAAAACGGGCACCTTTGTAGTGTGTAGTAAATCAACTTCTTAAATATCTAACATATCACTTATAATAAGCTCTTATATAAAGGTAAAGTGACGCTGTTTTTGACAATTAAGACACTTAACCATATACTACACCCGCTACAAGTAGAAAAGGTCATCCTACCATTTACTTATATAGTGTCTTCTTCCTTTATTTACGTCGTTCTAACGATGTTATTCACCTTCGATGTTAAAAATTGCGTATTGTTTTAATTACATAATATATTACATTGTGATTAATTGTAAGACACATGAAAGTCTTTATCCATGTAGACTATCATTAGATAAATAGTTTGTTTTTATATCTTATGACAATAATCACCTGTAATGACGGATGCTACTATCAGTGGAACAATCATCATCTTCAGCATGTTTAGGTAAATCTCTCCCAAAATTCCTGCCAATATATGAATACTACTGTATATCAAAAGTTATGATTCACAGCATGTGTAGGTCAGTATCACCCAACCGCATCTGTGGTTCAATGGTCAACGTGCTCACCACGAGTGTGGTAGATCGTGATCTCGAGTCTCGAGTCTGGTCAAACCAAGCACTATGAAATTTGACATATGCTGCCTCTCCGCTAAGCATGTAGCATTAAGGAGTAATAGCAAATACTGGTTGGGTCGGAATCAGCATTATATGTCTGAATGGAGCGACATATCTACCCCGGACTGTTGTTTCAGCGATATAAAATCCATCTCGGAG
Source organism: Bathymodiolus septemdierum (assembly GCA_963383655.1). Classification (NCBI taxonomy): domain Eukaryota; kingdom Metazoa; phylum Mollusca; class Bivalvia; order Mytilida; family Modiolidae; genus Bathymodiolus; species Bathymodiolus septemdierum. The sequence goes on from OY726526.1 coordinate 53,446,345, forward strand.
TGTTGGTCTAGTACAAAACGGATACAATTATCATCTCACCGAAATATTACTTGTTCTAGCCATGATATCGCTGACAAATCAAATTGCCTATTTGGCGTTTAACAACAATCACTCGCTCAACATCATTCAAAAACTGAGAATATATCAACACGTTATCTTCGTCATTTTGAGTTTGTTTGTGTTAGTATTTTAGGTTTCTGATTACATGATCATTAACAGTATTGTAGTATTGTTTTGATATTGATTACCGTGAACATGGAATACGTATATGTAGTAAATAAAACATGGATTACGTATATGTAGTAAATATTTAAATTGGTATTCATCTTAATTTGTCACACAAATAGGGTTATGGCTATGGTGTTTAGCGCCACCTTCAACAATATTTCAGCTATACCGTGGCGGTCAGTTTTATAAGTGAAGGATAGTTATGTAAAATCTCTAAAAATAGAAAGTGGTGGGTGAAACAGTAGTACCCTGAGAAAGCCACCGATCCGCCGAAAGTCACTAACAAACTTTATTACATACTATTGTATTGAGTAGACATCGCAGTAGCGGGATTCGAACTCACAACGTTAGTGGTGATAGGCACTGTTGCATAGGTAGTCATAAACCCAACTACCATATGATCATGACCACGACTGCCCCCATCACACAAATAAATAAAACTGAAGTGCATTAGCATAGAACAAATGTCCAATGCATTACCCGTGGTTTCGCGACTTATCACTGTATATCTTAGTATGATCCGAGAAAAATGTAGGTAAGATTGGCAAATGCCATACTATTCTTAGCATTAGATTTTAGCATAAAGAATTCTATGTAGAATTGCTTCCTTATTAAACATAGCTAAATGTAATGTAAATGTAAATGTCCACGACATGATTCTGAAATAACCCCTACCAGGTACACCAAAAGTCAAAAGATGGAAAGACTAACAAATACTTATGCATATAAAGAGAAGTTTATTTACTTAATAATTATACAATAAAAGTATGTCAGCTTACCTATCCACATCAGTGTACTTTCAGTAGGGTGTGTGTTTCTAACTGCTATACCTATCATAAATCCAATAGCTGCGCCTATTAGTGTCAGAAGTACTAGCAAGTTTGCTTTCACAATTTGCAAACATTTTGCTTTAGTTACCGCCATATTGAATCTAAAAGAAAGTTCACGTGTTGTTCTGGTACCAGTCCTTGTATATACCTTAGCTGTGGTATCGACACACTTTAAACTATATATAATTGTACCTTTCAATGGTCGTTAAATAAGGTCAGGTTTCACTATTATAAAAAGTAGATTGAGATCTCTAACGTATACACATGCTACTTAACACAAAATATTAATAAACCAAGATGAACTTGTCTGCAAGGTTTCACTAAGAAACGTATGATTTTACGTGAATAAAATAATCAGCTTGTCCACAAGGCTTCACAAAAAACGTATGTTCACGTGTTGTTTTACACAGCCAGTGCACACTATAAACAAAATATTAATAAATTAAGCTGAACTTGTTCACAAGGTATCACACAAAACAAATGACTTTACGTGAATAAAGGAAATAGCTTGTTCACACGGCTTCACACAAAAAACGTATGAATTTTAACATTACGTGAATACAATAGATAAAAAAACGAAATGATATCTAAAACGAATAAACAGATCCCCACGCAATCTCATCAACAAGCATAGATTAAATTTGGTCAATGACAGACAAAGAAAACTTAAATGATGTCAACGACATTTGAGCTCTTGTGTGTCAATAGCGCTACATAAAATAAAGGTAAAGTACATAATATAAAGAGCATTACAAACACTCCATATACAACGTACAATAACAGTGAAAAATAAAACTGTAAAGAAATTAACATATGACTCAACAATACAAATTCATTGAATGCATGGTCAGATCTCATTTAAAACTAAATGTGAAGTATTGTGCTTATCAACACCAGAAAGAGTATCGTTTATGAAAAACTATAAGACTGTGGCGGTTATTTGCAATAATTTGCAAAATGAGCTCTTCGAATTTGATGTTTCAGAACGCTTGCTGTAGAGTGGAGATTTGTAGAACTTTGAGTAATGTACTCTTTTTGATGAGCAATGGCATTTTGCTGTGCTTTCTGGAATGAAGCCAAAGTTTTTAGTTTGATTGATAATAAGATTTGTACTAAATACCGACATTGTGCATGAGAACAACAAATCTTAATGTCATGAAACTCTCAGAAGCCGCATGTGGAAGGATAGACAATACAAATAGACAATAACGACAAACACTGCTCCACAAAACACATTAACAGAAAAATAAAAATTGAACATCACGATTCCCAGTACATATCGAGGGTGAGCTTAGGTGCTCTAGACTGGTAAGTAATTCCTGCTTTACGTGTGGCACCCGTCGAGTTACTCGTGTTCATGATCAGGTTATTAGTCATGAACGAGGATAGGTATAGATTAATTTCAAATTCAACAAGCTTAAGGAATTTTCTTTTCAAAATATTTTAGATGTTATTACATGTAGTTGTTAATCAGGTATTTTTGGCTGACAACAACTGCCTTTTCGATTCTGGAGTACGAACGAGCACGAATCTCATGTACCCTGAAGTTATATTGACTGGTGTTCTTTAGGCCATTGTGTTGTCTGTTCTTCTTCGATTTACCGTTTCAGATTACCCCAATGGTATCCTCAAACTCTTCCTGTGGTGAGCATGGTAATGGCTTTGGTCATTTCTGTTAAACTATTGGATACTTTTTATTCGAATCATGTCAGTGGTGTTAGGCTTCTAGTCAAAAGTCAATGATCTTTACCAATTGGTCACTTATTCCCATTAATCCTTTGACAAAAATAAACACCATAAATGAACTAATATACAAATTGATAATATACAAAACACACAATATATAAAAGTTATTATTAATGGCAATAATTGTATAAATATATACAATATTTATAACCGAGCTCAAAACGGTACATACATGTATAAACCGTTTTTAGCTCGGTGTATGTAAAGTTAATTACTTTTAGATATTAATTGAACATTTTGTCCTCTTCACATACTTATATCCTAGGAGGTGTACAACATTATGTGATAAAGTTTGTCAGTGACTTGCGACAGGTCAGTGGTTTTCTCCGGATACTCCGGTTTCCTCCACCAATAAAACTGACCGCCAAGATATAGCTGAAATATTGCCGAAAGTGGCGTTAAATACCATCAAGCAAACAAACAAACATATCCTATGATGATCATAGAACACGTCCGAAGATAACTCTAGGACATATATTGGGATATGATCATTTACACGGCTCAGCACTTCATCTCACATTCAGGATTCTTATCTTGGTAGGTTTTTCAAATATTTGTCATCCACCACCACTGAAAAAGTTAAATTCGCAAATACGTATATTGTGCACTTGATTAATGTACATATCTTACATTTTTCTTTTCTTTATTCTTTTCAAATTCCATTCCATTATATTCAATGTTTTTCTGTTATATTCTATTTCTTTCTAATTATAAACTATTTTATGATATTTTACACTATTTATTCTAATATTTTCCTCTTATCTTCAATTCCATATCATGTGTGCAAGTCACAATTCATGGTGGTCAAAATAGTTGTACGATTTGTATTATTATATAATTTGCATATTTTGTATCATGCATAATGCATAATGTATATTATGCCTATTTATTTGTAATTGTACGCCTTCATCCCTTACGGTATAAGTATATTTTTGAATAAATAAATAAATGATCAAAATGAACTGAAAACAGATGTCAAACATGACCTTCGCAAATTACCCAAATTGAAAAAAAGTAGAAGAATGTCGTTATTGTATTATTGAATAATAACAGTTTTCCAAAGAGTGTCTATGTTCAGATAATGATAATCAGGCTTGCCATATATTTTAAACCATATTGATTGGTAATGTAACACTACCGGTACAGTACACGTAACACTAGTGTGCACGCTATTGTTGTAATGCTACATTTTAAAAAACTGAGTGTAATTTAGATAATGTGATAATGGGTCAACCTAACTGTAAGCAGTGTCTAAGTACAAACTTATTGGTATTCCTTACATTAATTGGTGGAACAGTTGGACTCTCTGTTGGATTTTCTTTGAGAAAATGGAATCTTACAACCGATACATTGTTGTGGATAGGTATGTAGGGTCAGGGTAAGTGTTATGGTGTTTAACGCCACTTTCAACAATATGTCAGTTATATCGTGGCGGTCAGTTTTATAAGTGGAGGATCGATATGCAAAATCTCTAAAAATAAAAAGTCTAATTACTTTTAGAGATTTACTGCATTCTTGTTTTTTTTTAATATTGGTATAATCTGGTAAAACAATAATATATTGTGGCTCATGAGTGCATAAAGCTGATTAATCTGAAATGTTTAATTACTAATGTGTGTATCTTAAGAAATTTCAATAAAGATCAAGGAGATGCTGCATCATCATATTCCCATTCACAGTGACTCGAAGTTAGACATTTTGCTTGTTGTATTTGCGAGGTGTAATTCAGGAAAATAGGAATACGATACTATTTTCGGATGCATTGTACTAATGTTGCTCTATCATACAAAAAGGACATATTCTTTGAAGACCCTAAACCTAAAATATTAAAAGTTATTATTATGTATCAACCATAGAGGGGCCGTCGTGACCGTGATCTCACGGTAGTTAGATTTACAACTACCTGTGCAATCAGTGCCTATCACCACTGATGTTGTGGATTCGACACCCGCCCAGGGCGGGGTGTACAACAATATGTGATAACGTTTGTCAGTGACTTGCGGCAGGCCAGTGGTTTTCTCCACAGGCATTTGACCGATGGACCTTAATTTCCCCGTGTTTGCCACGGGGGTACGTATTTTCAGGGCTAGTAACGATGTAGGGTCCTGGGTCCACACGAATACTAGAAAAAAAAACACAAGGTAAGAAACAAAATGGCGGGATACTGCTAAATTTCTTATTATTGTCGATTTCTCTGATTTCTGAAAAATAAACGGATGGAATGCACTAACCTTGTGGACCCCCATCAGCTGTTGTGCCCCTGGTTTACTGTCATATTCGTACTATTTTGCATATATACCCCCGACAATCTGTTCCCAAGACCGATTGTCAACCAAGGCGGAGGTCTATTTTGGATTCTCTTGGACTCCAACGTGTCTTTTGATGGCCAGTCCAGTTTTTTCCCGGGTTTGTCAAATATGGTTCCATTTTGGCAAAGGATTCATATTTGTTCACCTGTTGTTTTTATACCTAGCATGTGATTAAAAAGACATTTCATTCTGTTTTTTCTTTTTTTTTCTAACTTTGAAATAGTCCGCCAAATAAATGCATTCGGTAAGCCAGATGTGTTCTTCTAAAGACACGTTGGAGTCCGCAAGAATCCAAAATAGACCTCCGCCTTGGTTGACAATCTCTCTTGGGAATTCATTTGTATTGGCTTGTCATTTTACGATTTACGGATTCTGATTACTCCTTTGTTATCTTCAAACTCTTCTTTCGGCCAATCATATTGTTTATCTAAGATTTATTCATTAATGAAATATGCATTTTCTAAATTATGTGATTGTGAATAAAAACTAAGGAATATGTAATCTTAGCCGCTATGGTTATTCTTTCTATGTCCTTTGGTTTAATTCATTGCTACCAAAGACCTCAATTATTTAACGTCTTAATCTTCTGAATCTCAGCATATCTAATGAGGGTTTTTCCAGAACGCGTCGTCAGCACTAATGTATATTTTTCACCGTTTTAAATACCATCACTAAATTGATTCCTCTGCGGGTGAACTATTAGCTTCCCAGGATATCATACACCCATTAGCTAATGTGTCCACACTGATATGATTTGTAATTGATGCGTATTATTGAAGTTCACAGTTCCTTCCGAAGCACCCGAGTTTAGCCCAGTTTGTAGTGGGGTTTGCATTGCTCGGTCTTTAGTTTTCTATATAGGGCTTTGTCCTTTTTCTTTTGGCCATTATGTTTTTACGGATTCTGATTACTCTTGGTATTTTCACGCTCTTCTTTGATATCTTTCCTTTTAAGCGTAAATTGTAGTATTGTCTTGTTTTTATGTCTTTGTTTTGTCTGGTTGTGTCTTTATATATGTAGTTCATTCTAATTTAAATGTATTTCTGTTTATAGGTATATTGGGAGAAATGTACATTCGTATGCTGAAAATGATGATAATACCGCTGATGGTATCGTCTATAATAACAGGTATGTAAAATCATGATATTTTATCAACATCACAATATTTCAGATATATCATGGTGACACCCTTTAATATTGGCGGAAGACACTTGAGTACCCAAATGAAAACAACTGAACTGTGCAAGTCACTGACAAACTTCAACAGTGCATGCAATTGTTTCTAGAACCGATATTTCATATTTTACTTTGGATGACTTAATCTGTTAGTGTTTTCAATTGATTTGTATATGATGATAATAGTTGTTTCCGGTTCAATGTCATCTTTGAAACATGTTGAAATCAACAGTGAGGTCAAATGTTTAATATAGTTACATCGGCCTTATATTAATATAGAAATAAAAAGATACCACCAGAAGCCGTAAATCGAGGAAGAACAGACAACATATCTGCCGAAAGAAAAACGACAAAAGGACAAACGACGATCTACAAAACATAGCATAGAAAACTAAAGATCGGGAAACACGAACCCAACTAAAATCGGGAGTGAACCCATGTGCTCTGGAAGGGTTTGCTTGTACATACGGCATAAGACGCTTTAAATTTCTTACTAGTCAATAGGAAGACATCAGTGTTTATTTAGCTTTACCATTTCTGACGATACTTACATTTTTTATATTACAGTACTACTGAACAAATATGTATTCGTCATTGGTCAAATGTATGTACAGTATACTTATCATCAATATCCCACTAAAAGCCAGAAAACACAGTTCATATCATACTTGAACTGAAACATAATGACTTTTCTGAAGTTACCTTTTTCATATACATAGTCTTTTATCAATTTAGATTCATCATATTGAAAAGTATACAGCTGCATGTATCTTAATTACACAATTCATTTATAGTTTGCTTTTAATGATATTAAATCCTTACTAATATCGTGGTACCTTTAACGTATTTATATATTAACATTGTAGTATCTAAGTAACCGAATATATCATTAATAATATTTGAAATTCAGATAGGGAACAATCCCGGTTTTTAGTGGGGTTCGTGTTACTCGATCTTTAGTTTTATATGTATGTTTTGTAGATCGTTGTTTGCCCTTTTGGCCATTGTAATGTCTGTTCTTCTTCGATATATGGATTCCGATTACCCATTTAGTATCTTCAAGCTCTTCTAATAAATATGCAATACACAACTTGTTAAATATTGAATCTTCTCTTTCCAGCCACAGCATCTCTTGACCTAAAGGCAAATGGTAGAATAAGTTTGGTTTGTTTAACATATACTATGATAACAAATTTCTTACCTACAGTTTTAGGCAGCATTCTGTGTCTCATAATTGAACCAGGTACGTTGTGGTTCCTTATCATTACCAATAATGCATACTAGTTTTTACAACTATATAAACCGGAATTTCTTTCTAAGTGTAATGTTGAAATAGTCTCTCGTGTTCATTTAGACCCATATTCTTTCTTACCAATTGTTTACAACATCAAAAGACACACATTTATTGTCAGATGATATGTTTTTCATATAACCTATTGTCAATAACAGAAGTAGCTTAAGGTGGTACCATACACTTCAGGTAAAATTTGATCTGCTCGTTTAATTTTCTTATTTTTTTTGGCAGTGTGTTTGAATATATCCACTGTAATAAATATCAAAATTTTAACAAATTCCACCCAACAGACTCGGAGCTATAAATTCAATAGCCACATAGCAGCTTTTCTCTCTGTGGTTTTGATCACCGAGATGCTTGAAATCTGCATACAAACATCATATCAAAACGTTCAACTGATTTTAAATAGTTATCTCCCTGTAGTGTATGGTACCACCTTAATCTGCTAAAATATACAAATAAAATGAAAGCCAAATAATACCACACAATCAGAACAATTTCATTATCTATTGGCATAATCTTAGAATAGGGCAAATTATATGTACCTAATGCATCTACATGACAGCTCATTAACCTGGCTTGGTACATGTACTTCAATAAGAAAACATGCCATGGTTAAATGCACATTTTCAAGCGTATATTGCGCACAGCTATTTATATGGCGATTGCTCGAAATTGTTCACTTCAACATCGTAATTTTAAACGTATATCTATTTGATTTATATATAAGACGCAAAATCTTCCATATTAACACGACATATCTTTATTATTAAAGATTTTTATAGGAAAGAGTACAACAATATCGACAAATTATGTGTCTTTGGTTGAGACACATACAGAAACACAAGATATATTTGCGGATCTTTTAAGGTTAGAATATGAATGTTTATATTGTAGAACAATTGCCACACTTCTTATCGTCTTGCAATCACAGTATCACGTTTTCCTTAATGATAACGTCTTCAACTTGTCCTTAGTTAATAAATAATAATTATAGGTCAGGAAGGTTTAGCATTTTCTGTAACACTAATGATGTTCACTGTAAATTCCTAATTCCCAAAACCAGTCAAAAAAAAATATATATATAAAAATCTGAGATCAAAGAAACCGACTCAATTTCGGATACATTATTTTGCCTCAAAAATGGCAAGACTAAGAATTTTCGCAAAGCAAAATTGTAAATAGATATCTAAATTCTACTCCAGAGAAATTCTAGGATACTATCACATAATTTTTACTCATACGGAGCTGTGGCATGATGTCAGGAGCATGGCATTCTCCAAATCCTAACATCAGTACGAACTCCGTGAAGGAACAAGCCTATGCATTGTTCATTACGCCATCACTTGAGTATGCTTGTTTTGTTTGGTGACCTCTACCATAAAGGCGAAATCGATCAACTCGAAATAGTCTAACGCAGGGCCACAAGATACTTCACCAACACGCATCGAAGCACATCTTGAACTGGCTCAGTGTGACGACGGTCGTAAATATGCTTAATTTATCTTCCTAATACGATGTGTCGGTATGACAATGGTGATATAATGGACGTTGACTGGAATCTCGTCTTAGACTTGCGTGATATCTTTGTCACTGAAAACTTTTATAAATTATTTATACACTACGATATCACCGTCTGGTTTTATGTTTTTTTCTCTCTATATTGCAAATCACTGAGGATCGACTGTGATTCAGGTAGTAAGTATATCAATAGTCGTTTACAATAAATTATTTGTTTATTGTCAGCATTTTGAAGATGGAAATATGACTGCATAAGTTTGCTATTTCTTGACATTATTCTTTTATGAATAAATTAAATATGTTTTTGATTCCACATGGAACTACAATTGAACAAAAAAGCATAACAGCGGCTACATTGATATTTTCAAATACGTTTTCTGTAAATGTTATGTTTCGTCGTAAATGTTATTGTGTGTTTACCTTAATTCAAAACGACAAATATGTGAGAGAGAAAAACAACAAAGCTAATCACATAGACGTAGCTATATGATATTTATATCAATTTACCTCGCTGATTATTTAAATGTGCAGTGATGGTCAATATTCTAATAGCAACAAAACGAACAATCACCTCTTACTGCAAACCACTGAACGTAACAAAAACAACGACATACGAAGTAGAAAGTTCAGGTCATGGCTTGGGACCGCCGAATAAATGTGGTGAGGTTAAACCGGTTGATCAGATTCCAAATCCCTCCCTTCTTGATAATGGGATCTACAACAGCAATACATATATAAATAAACGATAAAATCCGTCCACAAATTCGCATCCGCTCAATAAGACACGAACTATTATAAAAATGAATAAAAACTTGATCATGGAGAGTACAAAAATATGGACAGACAATGAATGCTCGTAGCTTAACTGACTAATAGCTAGAAAAAAACAGAATGTTTTGGTTAACGATCATTACTCTTGTTTGTTTCCAGAAATGTTTTTCCTGATAACTTGGTTGCTGCAACATTTGAACAGGTTCGTTATATCTTTTAACTTAATTAATTTTTTAAGCAAACTGGGGAACTTCATATAAATGTCAAGGAATATTTCCGAAATGGCACATCCTTAATCTGTACGCGATAGAGAAAACCGAAGTTGCAATCAAGAATGAACATTCCAAAGGTACAGGCCACATTGGGAACAAGACACAGACAAAACAAAAAACAAAACACCGAAAATTACAACGATGACCAACATGGATCCAACCAATAAAACGAGGGTAAACCCAGGTGCTCGCGAAGGGCAAATAGTTCCTATTTCTTATAAGACACCTGCCGTGGTACTCAAAGTCAAGTCCGGTAAAAGTCTTGTCCGTGATAGAGGAAAGATAAATCTACGAAAGAGGCACAAAATACATTGCTATTTGAGAATTGGATATTTTGTAGCGGTCACATACTTCGTGATGTAAGAACACTACGCCAAATATAGAGTGTTTCGGACCTTACATGATTGATAGGATATATTTTTGATTGAAAGTTGCAGTTTCTAAGTACTGTAAATGCTATTAAATCTAAGGTTCATCCCTCAAGCATATGTAACCTAGGCCGATTTCGACCATAATGTTGATGCCCTTGCTCTGTAAGATTTATGTGTTAATTGGGATTCATATCTTTCGATCTTGCTCTAATCTGCTGATACTATCTCCAGAAACGTGTCATCCACACTAAATTAGATCGTGAGATGTTAAACTACCATGTGGATGTTATAAGTCGCCCTGTAGAGATATTAAGTCGACATAACGAGAAAATATGTCTTCGTGCACATTATAATCTGTACAAGGTCGGATTCACAAACTCTAAAATTGTGTTAATAGTCGACCTAAGTCTGTATTTAAAGACCAAGAAGCTGTTAAGTGTCTTTCCTCTCTTCATGACAAATATGTTATCGTTCCTGCGGACAAGGCTTCCAACAATATCGTGTTTGTATGTAAATCATATTACTTCGAATGCCTAATCCAGGAATTAGGCATGAATAGCAACACCTCTAGTAATACCACATACAAACCAACTTCGTTCGACAAAGATGAAATCCTAGCTAACCACAGATCATTCATGACCTCTTTAAACGTTCCCTCTGGTAAAGAGTTTGAGGATTTACCCTATTTATATTGGATACCTAATCTCCATAAGACACCATGCAAAGAAAGGTACATAGCGGGATCATCAACTTGTTCGACGAAAGAATTGTCTATTCACCTGACAAAGATTCTGTCTGCAGTAAAAGAGGGACAACAGAAATATTGTGAAACTGTTTACTCGCGTAGTGGCATAAATCACATGTGGATTTTGAAAAACTCTAAAGATCTTTTGGATAACCTGAAATCAAGATCTTTCTCTCGGGTATCCTCCATCAAAACTTTTGACAAATTAAAAACCCGCTTAAAAGAAACAATTCATAAAACTTTTAGTCATAGAAACTATGGCTCAAAATTTGTTGTGCTAGGCTACAATTCCACATATTTTTCAAACAAAATTCAAAAAGGTAAAACATGCTACTCCGAGGAACAAGTGATCAGTATGCTGGAGTTCCTCATCGATAACGTATTTGTCTCCTTTGGAGGGACACTGTTTCAACAGGTCGTCGGCATACCAATGGGTACGAATTGTGCCCCTCTTCTAGCCGATTTATTTTTATACTCATATGAGTCGGAGTTTCTTCAAAAGCTTGTAAAAGATAAGAAGATTCATGAGGCCAGAGCCTTTAATTTCACATACAGGTATATTGATGACGTTTTATCTATCAATAATTCTAGATTTGCAGAATTTCTTCCATTGATATATCCTCCAGAGCTGGAAGTTAAAGAGACCACCGATACAGCTTCGTCCGCATCATTTTTGGACTTATACCTCGAATTTGACGACAGTGGTCAACTCAGTAATCAAATTTATGATAAGCGGGACGACTTCAATTTTAAAATCATAAATTTTCCAAACATGTGCAGCAATATACCAGCTTCTCCTGCATATGGTGTTTACATCTTGCAATTAATTCGCTATGCAAGGGCCAGTAGCAATTATTCTGATTTCCTGAAACGTCATCTTCATCTGAGAAACAGGCTACTGGACCAGGGCTATTAAAAGATTCGCCTTATTCGATCTCTTAAAAAGTTTATATTCCGATACCAAGATCTTGTCGAAATATATTCCGTCTCTGCAGAAAAAAATGTCAAGGATATTTTTTTTGTCAATGTGTGACGTAAAGATATTTTTGACATTTACGTCACCGAATATGGTACCGCTTTGACAACTATTTTACCTATTTTGTTCCTGTATTTAAATACTGTTATAGTGACAGCCGGAACCTTTGAACCGTAATGAGAGCAGGAGGTTTGGCACCTTAAAATCTGATTCAACCCACCATTTCTTTAGAAATGCCTGTACCAAGTCAGGGTCATTACGGTTTTCACAGTTTTCCGGTTGTTGACTGATTTTGTCTGTTTATATAATTATGAGTTTTGACTTTACCTTTGTAAGATTGTTCGGAGTTCGGTAATTTTGTTATTACCCTTATATATGATAAATAAATGTTAGAGAAACCCGAAAGAGCAATTGAGGATGAAAAAATAGATATTTGTGCTTACATATGATTTTTTCACTTAGACACATACAAAGTATATATTTGCTGAGAGAAATATTAGTGTTTTCAATGGTGAAGATATACATAACGTGTCAAGTATTCTACACAAATATAAAATACTTGGCACTTCAGATGGAACAAATATAATAGGTAAGTATGTTTGTGACATTCACACACATTTGTTTGTTCAGAGACAAATGAAGAAGTGATAAAGAAAGAACATTGAATTTAAAACATTTATTGCAATTTTCTGTCTATATTGTAGAGTGAAAACCGCATCGGTGGTGCAATTGTTAGCTTGTTCGTCTCAAGTGCGATAAATCGTGGGTTCTAGCACCTGTCGGGTCAAACTATAAAATAAAATTGGCATCTGCTGCTTCTCAGCTTAACACACTGTAAAAGTCTTCGATTGGAGCGATATATTTACCAGAGTACATCATTCCATTGATTGTTACTTGTTCTCGCCATGGTATAATTGATATATTGCTCATTTGGCGTTAAACAAGAAGAGTTTGAAGATACAAAAGGGGTGCTTATAATCCGTAAATCGAAGAAGAACAGACATCACAATGACCAAAAGAAAAAGAAAAAGGACAAAAGAACAAACAACGATCTACAAAACATAGCACATAGAACTAAAGATCGAGTAACGCGATCCCCACTAAAACCAAGGGTGAACTCAAGTGCTCCGGAAGGGTTCATAATTCCTACTCCACTAGTGGAACCCGTTGTGTTACTCTAGTAACAAGCCCGGTGACAAGTCATGAATGAGGAAAGGGTCGGAAAGTGCTTACGACAAGTGGAACATAATCGTGGTCATTTGTAACACAGATGTTCCGTAACGGTTAACCAAGTCATGGTTGCGACCGTAAAACAACAATCACATACTCACTAGTTTAGATTGATTTATTTTCGAGAAGTATTTCTTGTAAAAGCTGATCCCAAATCATTGTTTATCTAACAATAAAGCCTTTACACCCTTGAATGGTCGGCTGTGGAAAAATTCAATGTTTTTGTATACAAACAAATGATCACCAAATTAGATTTTGTTAAACTAAATGTTGTCATATTACTCTTTCAAGGACTAATTGTTGCTAGTACTTTATTTGGAATAGCTACCAGTGCTATCAAAGATCAAGGCAAAGTGTTCTACCACTTTTTTACATCTGCTACACATGTTATATTACAGATGTTACGATGGCTTATCTGGTAAATTACACACGAAAGGTCATGATGCTAAATTTAGATTAAAAATCCTGACAGAAACAGGGTACCAAGCAATCAATTAGCCCTGTATTGAACGTGTTATGGTTTTTTTTTCATCTGATTGTGGTACATTCATGCAGTTGTTTAAGTTGTTATACTTGAGTTCATCCAGGTATCAAATAAGTTATCAGAAGCCGTAATTCGAAGAAGGGCAGACCGTGCAATGGTAAAAAGAAAATTGACAACGCCAAATCACTACACAGAAAACTACAGATTTAGAAACCCAAACCCAAACCCAACTAAAACCCAGGAATCAATTCATGTTCTCCAGAAGGGTATACAGTCCCTGCTCACTGGTAGCAATCATCGAACTACTGATAAACCACAGGAACATCATCTGATTTTTTTGTCAAAATAATTAATAAAGTATGTTTACACTAACCACTAGATAACAATTGTTCCAAATTAAATGTGTTATTATATAATTATAAACCATGATTACATCAGGTGTACTTTCTTACAATAAAAACAGCGACACTACTTTTGTCCAATATATACAATAGCGAATTCTATCATATGTTGTCATTGAACTATTTTTGCATTGGAATTGTCATTCAAGTATGGAATACATCTGCCTCTACCCTCTAATAGCTGCCAATTTATATTCTAACGGCTGTCAAATATTGACCGTTGCTTGCTATCGTTGTTTTAGGTTTACACCTGTGGGAGTTGCAAGCTTACTAGCAAGGACTATCGCTAGCTCTAAAGACACTAGTGGCGAATTTAGACGGTTAGGGATGTTTCTAGTGACAGTTATTTTGGGATTGTTGATATGGTCCCTCATTGTAGTCCCAGTTGTATATTTTGTCATTAGAAGATGTAACCCATTCCGATTCCTACTCACATTAATGGAGCCAGTTTTAATTGTGGTTGCAACGTGCAGTACGTAAGTGTATTATACATTAATATTTCATTAAAAAGTTGAAAATTAGGAATCGCCTAGTTATATTTGAGGGTTGACATTTTACTCACATGATTAACTTAACCCTGCATCTTTTTATTCAGATGTCTTTACCTATTACGATTTTTCTATCATTTCGGAGCTGCTCCGACGGTGCGGTATATTTTGGTTTTTCATATTTTTTTTATTACTTAGGAGTACATTTAAATGAAAACCAAAGAAGACGACAACATATTTTACACTTGGACGGTTTTATAATAAAACCCGTGTATTGCTGCTCACAATCTAACAGCCACCGTATGATCTTTAATGATATGACTAGACATTACAAATCTTGAAAGATATAAACCTAAAAACAAACTACATTGTTCCCATCAGATTATTATACTTGATTATATTTCTGACGAAGCAACATTTTGGGAATTCACTCTTCCAAATCCAGACTGGTTTCAAATTACCATTAGAGAAACCAAAGGGGCAATCAAGAATGGATTATCCAAAGAAATTGACAACATTGGGTACACAAGACACAAGACAAAGACAAGCAAAACAAAAAACACAACACAATTTGTGTTGGACACCACTATGCGGAAACAAAAACAAATAACGTAAAAAAGTCATGAAGCCTCCTACAAGAAAATGGAGGTAAAGACGAACCGAACATCGTTTTATGCGGAAATCGTAATGGACATCACAACACGGAACTCGGAACGTAAAGACACATAATAGGATGCCACAAAAAAACATTGCTCATTGTCTGTTTATATAATTATGAGTTTTGACTTTCCCTTTGTAAGATTGTCGGAGTTCGGTAATTTTGTTATTACCTTATGTACATGATGGGTGATTTTGTTTATGTGTGGCTCTTTTTTATTATCTTATATTTTTTGACTCCATGCATGTTATCTTCACTATGGAAATATGTATCAATAGCCATTATTTAATGATATATAATAATAGTCATTTGTAGAGGTCGATATGAGTTTTCGTGGAACTAACATTTAATACTAAGTGAGACTGAAGGCCATGTTTCAGTATTAATATGAGGCAGGTGCAACCTGAAACGCTCCCGAAGAACAGTAATTTTTCTTCGTTTACAAAATATCAAGCTTAAAAATAACACCACCTAAAACTCAAAACTCCGGACAGTTTTCGTATCCGCTACCGAACATTGTTTCATTTTTATTTGAAAATAAACCGACTAGAGTTCCGGTTTAGGTCACGTGATTTTTCTTTTAATTTATTTCCGGTTTGGCAGCCATATTGTTGAAGATTTTGAAGTGCCATAGTACCTATTCATACTTCTACCATTAACGCTCCCTTAGGGAGCGTATTAACTGATATTCAATTCTGATCAAGCAAGCACATATTATTTGTATGTGTATTGAAATGTGTTTGTCTATAATGTTAATAAATGGTTGATAATAATAATATTTTTGATATTTTCCTTTTGATAATTGTCAGAGCCATTGCTATGCCTGAAACGTTGCACTGTTTAGAAGTGACAAATAAATTAGATAAAAGAGTAACCAGATTTGTAGTACCGTTGTCAGCCTCTATTGGACGTAGTGGAACGTGTGTTTATATCACTGTGTCCTGTCTATTTGTTATACAACTGGTGGGGTTAGAATTAACAGCAACTAGAATATCCTTAGTATGGTAAATATTCATAAAGTTTTGGTAATGGGTTGTTCTATAGCTGACGGCAACTAGATTATCATTGGTATGGTAAATATTTATAAATGTATGGTAGGGGTCTATATCACTGTATCATGTCTGTTTGCTATACAACTTGTGAGGTTAGAATTAACAGCAACTAGAATCTCATTAGTATGGTAAATATTCATAAATGTATGGTAATGGTCGTCTTATGGCTAACGGCATCTATTGATGAGTAAACGGTAGTGGCAGTCTTAACCTTGATAGCATCTAAAATCGTTTCACTATGGTAAATATTTATATACATATGTTCATATAAATATCAAATGGATAACCATGTCAATATCTAAGATCATGACATTTACTTCCAGTAATGTGGCGATGTGACTTTTTTACGATTCACTTGTGGTTTGCACTTTATGCCAACTGTAATTGTCTTAGCATGGTAATGCAATAATGTAATTTGTTTTACGTTCTCTTATATGTGTATTTATTTCATTGTTTACCCATATATGTTTTACAGTATACTATCTACCATATCAGCATTAGCTAACCCTCCTGTAACTGGTGCTAGTCTAGTAAATATCATTGTAATCTTGACAGCATTAGATATCCCTCCAGAAACTGCCTCGTTATTATACGCTTTTGACTGGTTATTGTAAGTATTGATGTATATTTATTATGAAAAGATGGTTTAGTTTATGGTGTTTAACGCCACTTTCAACACTATTTCAGTTATATCGTGGCGGTGATTATGTAAAGAAAGTTTAAGCAGTGATGGTCAACAATTCCACCAATAAAACGAACAACGAACCTTTACCTCAAACTGTTTGAGAAAAAAGACTACGAAATATGTCGTTGGAAATTCAGGTTCCAACTTTGGACAGGTAAAAATGTGGCGGGATCAAACCGGTTAATGGGATATAGATATAAACAAACAAAAATGATAAACATGAACAGATTCGTTCTATTCAAAAAGACCACACACTATCACAAAAATGAATTGCAATGAGATGGTATTTGCATAAATCATATAAATTGAAATGCATCAAATTCACTGTCAAATTCAATAATCGGACTATCATCGCTTGTATATGATATCTAAGCTTATGTTTAATTTGCCATTTTTCACCATTATTTTGAAGTGCTAATATAAGTAATTATACTAGCTCGTATAACGTGTAAATATGGATAAAGTTGTTCCATGACTTCTGGAAGGTTGTGGCTTTTCCGGGTACTCTCCTTTATTTCATTGGAATTATTCGAACTAATTGTATATACATTTTTTTAAATGTACTTTAAACAAAATACAGTCGCTTTGTAAGGCTTTCGTGTTTACCAGAGAAGTGGTTCGTGTTGATTGAATTTATGGCTTGTAATAAAGGAATGGTTCGCTTTGTTGAGGTTTGTAGCATATCCAAAAAAGAGAGGTTCGTTTTGTAATAGTTGACGTTTACCTGAAAAGATGGTTCGTGCTCATAGGTTTTATGGTGTGCGTATTGTAAGGGTTTACTGCTTACGTGAGAGGTGGTTCGTGCTCATAGGGCTTGTGGATTGCAAAAAGAGTGGTTCGTGTTGTAGAGGTTTACTGTATACCAGAGATGTGTTTCGTGTTCATACAGTTTAAGGTTCGCTAAGCGGGTGGTACGTGTTGTAAGGGTTTACTTTATTCCAGAGAAGTGGTACGTGCTGCTAAATTTGAAGGTTTACTATATGCATGGTCCAGGCTGTTAAGGTTTACTGTGGGGGTGCTTCACGTTGCTGGCGTTTGGGTTATTAGACGTATGGTACGTTTTGTCGAGATATAAGGTTTAACCAGATAACTATAATTTTAGAACGAAGTCGAGAATGTACAGTAAAATGAAAATCAAGCATCTTCAGAACAGTTTCTAAATGATATCGGAAAATCACAGAAACAGGGAAACTTGATACCCCGAACACACATATACATGACCACTCATTCTCCTGGCTTAATACATGCTGTAGTTTAATAAAAGGTATTTACCCACTCCCTCTTGCAAGTGAAATGATACGGTCAATGCCAGTCACGCAAGTATTTTCCATGTGTGGGTAAAATGTCGACCCTCACATAAAGTATATCTTTATTTCTGGTAACCTTTGTTAATACAATGGCATACAGATAACAAATTAAAATACAACAACGCGTTATAGCAAATGAGCTACGTGTACACTGTATTTACAATATTTACAACAGGAGAGAGAGGGTTACATTTTTCAGCCATGAGGGCAGATATTTTTATTTATAAATCTAATAAAAGCGCATAGTTTTTTAATTTTTGTATCAGATTCATGAAATCACCAAATATCAGAATATTAAGCTTAAAAAAAAATACAAGTGTTCTAATGTTTTAGCATTCTGTACATCATTTATAAAATATTGATTACTGTTTTCTTGAAAATGTGCTGTTTAATGTTTACATAGCTGAAACAATGGAAACTTCCCCCATACAAAGCAAATGGTCTTTAGATATTAAGAGAAGTGTTGTTTTACTATTTGGTATTATTGTTTCTCGACCACATCATATCTATGTCTTAATGACATAGTTTTTACTTTCAGAGACAGATTCAGATCCATTACAAATTTATTTGCGCATGCCCTTGGAGTGGTTGTGACGTATCATTTCAGTGCGTCTGTTTTGACGGACAGAGATGATGACGATGAAGCAGAAAACTTGAATGTGTTTGATGCAGAAATTATGGTTTCAGATTAATGAACAATACATGCATGTCACTCTTCCTACACTTTTTTTTATGTCAATTACATTATTCGTCTATGATCGTTCAGCAACATTAACGTTTTGAGTTCGAACCCCGTTCATGGCGATGTGTACTAGATACAACATTATGTGATAATGTTTGTCAGTGACTTGCGACAGGTCGTGGTTTTCTCCTGGTATTTCGGTTTCCTCCACCAATAAAACTGACCACAACGGTATAACTAAAATATTGTTGAAAGTGGCATTAAACACCATAAACCATCAACCTATGATTGTTGAAATAAGGTAGCAGTAGCCGATTTTGGCTATCCTGTTTAGACCGACTGATTTACTAGCTCTCAAACACTTATACATTATTTGGCTTTCTAGTCTTTTGACTATGAACGTACCTGATTTAGGTTATTCAAGAAACGCGTTGTGTGCACTAAATAAGACATCTACTTTTTTATTATATGATTGTTACTTATGAGAAAATAAAAGGAATCCAATAGATTATAAATGTGTTAGCTGTTTCTTTATATGAAAAGCTTGAAGATACCAAAAGGGCAATCAGAAGCTATGAGGACAGACTTTATGTATGGCCAATAGAAAATGCACAAAAAACTGCAACTTTGATCAACAAAAATACTACACAGAAAACAAAGAATTGAACAACACCAACCCAAGTAAAAACAGGTTGTGAAATAGTGTGTTCCAGAAGTGTTAGAGGTTCCTACCTCATTGGTGGCTCTTGGTTGTTTACTGATAAACTACACGGTCGTATGATATAAAATTCGTGTTGACCGAATACCAGTGTATTTCGTGTTGACCGAATATCAGTGTATTTAGTATATGTAAATGAATACAAATAACATAAATAAAACATGAATCCCCAACAAAACAAATGGGAGTAAAGACGAACCGAACATCGTTATTACTCTGAATTTATAGCAGGCATCACAAAATGGAACAAAAAACGAAAATACATGTATAACAATGTTTGCATCTGAACGAATACTATTTTGCATTAATGATAGTGGATGCATTCATTATACTTATACATGATGAAATTGCTATTTCAGTGTATATGGACCCATCAGTGTGCATGTATGTAATGAAATGCATCATCTTACATAATGATTTTTTCGTTATGCTATCTCCGAGTTTATTTGCCCTTCATTGGTCAATCGTCTTGGGATTCCCTTGAAAGTTAGTCCTGGGAGATGCATAGCTCACATTAATTCAGCTTTGCCAGCAATGTGTGAATTTCATTACAAATATAAGACATATTTGCGTTACGACATGACAGTTTTACAATTTATATGAACAACATTTTGTTCAAGGATGAAACACAGAATTACAGCTGGATGAACAAAGGCAAAATAAGCAACGACAGAAAATTGGCACCAAGCCAACGGATAAAATCACACTGCATTAACGTTTATTGAGAACGTGAATTGTTAAAATAGTTAGTTGAAAATTGCTAATCCCTTATTTTGTTTCAATTAATGAGCAGAAAATTACATTTTTAACACGTGGGAAATATTTATATGACCGCACCCGTCACTAAGAGGGATGCCAATAAAACTAGTTTAATCAGCCCCATTGTATTGCAATTCCTGTGCAAAAGCCAGGAAAATGAGCGATGATGTAGATATGTGTTAGAGAGTATCGATTTTGCCATTGTTTCTATGATTTTCCAATAGAATTTTGGAACTGTTCTGACTGTGGTTTTGTTTGTCTTTCATTTCATTCACATTTAATATTAAACTTAATCCATTTATGTGAACTTAGTTAAAAATTCTACTCCTCATTGATATCCTGATGAATAGAAGACATGATTTCGCTGTTGTTAGTACAACCACCGAGAGCCGAGTCAGGCTGGGGTGTTAGATGAATAGGATACACAACTCTCTTTGGGTACAAAATATTAGCTTCCAAATGTTGGGAGGAGCTACATCATTTTCACGTATAGGTCAGCTTGCAGCTGCTCATTACGAACTAAATTGGTAGGAGGGTCCGTTGGTGGCACACTGGAGGAAAGCGTTAGCAAACCATATCAATCATCACCCCGTTTCTTTAATCAGTGCCACCCAAAAACTCAATGGTAACATCGAAACGACATGCACGACATTATGCCTATCGTAATATTCATCGACCACTAGGATCATTTCCGTGCCACCGTTTACTTGGATGGCTTATTGTTTGTAATATAGCTTAAATAATGCTCGCTTGCATCTAAAGAACAATCAATTATTCATAGTATAATCTACACTCTTAAAGCATAATTGCAACACATTTATAATACTATGAAAACAGTGTTAAAAGGGTCATAAGTCAATTCCTCTTTACTAATTTAAACACATATAAATGTTTGAAATATCAACGCATAAGTTTGATTTGGTATGTGTTACAATATTAAGCACAGCTATAACCATGTCCTAGCATATTCATCTGCTCCCAAAAACATTTTTTGTAATCTTTGCCTATGATTGTACATTATGAAGGGTTTTCCAGAAATGCCATACAAGTGCACACTAAATTAGATATCTACACCTTTTAGCGCTACCAGATGTACAGAAAGTCAGACGTTAGAATGCAAGAAGTAAATATTTACATTGCAACAAATCAAGTAACGGAATGGACATGTTATTTTTGTGTATCTCACAGAGCAAAACATAAATAGAAGTTTGAAGTTAGCGGTTGACATTACTGCTAAACATTCTTGCGTACTGTTTGTTGCTTTCCTTACTTTTAGAAAGGTAACATGATTTATTTCATATTGCTGCTTACAATTTTTCTGGAGATTCATTTTCTTCAGAAACTCTTTATATCAATATCGCTATGTGAAGGCACCTCAATAAACATATAATTTGAGACAAATGGTAGTTTACGATATAAATAACAATACAACCGTGGGCCTCCGGAGACTATACTGCTCTTTTTATAATTTTATGATTGAACTGTTAAAAAAAAGCGAAACAAAATTGAAAAACACGTTTATTATCATAACAATTGGCACAAAATAAAAGTACACAATTCTACAGTTTATGCTGAACAAGGCAATGATAATATTAATATTGTATAATTTCAGTCAATATCTATTTCATATTGCTATAATCTGTATTTGAATAATACGAACAATAAAATCCACATTTAGCTTTGAATGTACAACAAAGGTCAAATACTTTTTTGACTCCACTCGCAGACATTACACATATTTGACCCAAATACTGAGGTAATTTATCAGTATATTCGTTTTGATTAATTTGTTGAGGTAAATGAATAAATTAAATTTACAGATCATTGTTGAATTTGATAGATATAGGAAATAAGTACACAAAAATTAAGCATCATCTATATTTTGAAAGAAAATTTAGACAGTGGTGGTCAACAATTCAACCAATACCAACAAAACGAATGACCACCTATCACCTCAACTCATTGAACACAAAAGAAGAACCTCGGCGTATGACGTTAGAAATTAAGGTAATAGATTGGGACAGGCTCAAAACGTGGCTGGGTGAAACAGATGAAAGGAATAACAATCCTCTTCTCTCATAAATGGATCTTCAACGATCATTCAGATATACACAAACAAAACAGATCTGCTCAAACTCGCTTCAAGTTAAAAACAAATACTGCACCCTATATCAAAAATGAATTACAAAATAAATATAGACAGTACAATATCAATGTCAGTTTGTTTGATACAATTTCCATTGATCCTAAATTCATCAAGCGAGCAGTAGCTCAGTTATATTCAGTACGAGAACAAGTTCAATAAAATTTAAAAACTATATAGAAATGAGGGAAGGAATGGGTCGACCGGGTCAATGACTTTTGACTGCCAAAGATGAAGAATAGAGGATTGGATAGGGACGAAAAATGTAGTCTTTTGAAACGGCTACAATGTGCCTACTCTTCTCCCTATCCATCATCCGGGAATGCGCTAAGCATCTCTGTGGATTTGAGAGCACGGAACCTTCACTAGTACCCAACATAATGTCAATGTGGATAAATAAGATTATTGTATATCTTGGTAGATAATATATTCCGCATGACTGTTTATACTTCTTCAACTATATATTGAATTCTATATTTAATCCAGCTTTTATGGATCTTTGTATCGTGGATCATCTTTTAGAAGAA
This sequence comes from Bathymodiolus septemdierum, assembly GCA_963383655.1. NCBI lineage: Eukaryota > Metazoa > Mollusca > Bivalvia > Mytilida > Modiolidae > Bathymodiolus > Bathymodiolus septemdierum. Next base: position 53,469,718 of record OY726526.1, read on the forward strand.
GAGTTTGAAGATACCAAAGGGGTAATCAGAATTCGTATATCGAAGAAGAACAGACAACACAATGGACAAAGGAAAAAGTACAAAAGGACAAACAACGATCTACAAAACATACATATAAAACTAAAGATCGAGTAACACGAACCCCACTAAAAACCGGGGATGAACTCAAAAAATATGAAAATATGAAATTCGACTTCGACCAGAGACCAGTGAATACAGATATGTAATTTCAAATGGATCAGTGGTCCATTTGTCCTGTGGATCATTGCTTATCCTAGAAGTCTGTGCCAATAAAGCTAGATTATTCAGTTTTCCATTCTTTCGATTTTGAGCGTACCTGATGAAGGTTATTTCAGACACGCGTCCTGCGCACTAAATTTGATATTTACGTTTTAACTATTATCACTAAGTCGACCCCTCTACTGGTGGATTATTAGTCCCCGAGGGTATCATCTATCCAGTAGTCAGACAAGACAAACAAAACCAACATCAATTTCCAAATACCGTTTTATATCTAAACCATATGAAATACCATGGACTAATGTAAAAACAAGATGAACAATTTGGATGATAGCTAGTTTTATAGATCGTTGTTTGTCTTTTTGTCCTTTTTGTCATTGTGTTGTATGTCCTCCGATTTACAACTTCTGATTATGACTTTGTTATCTTCAAACTTTTGGTTAGGTTGCCCGAAACGTATTTTGCTTCATTTTTTACTGTAACCAGATTAAAATTATTTTTCGTTAGATCTCATAAATATTCACCATTGACCATTGTCCATTTCTTTTGTCACGTGTTAGATTCTCTTATGAATTAATGTAGCCCGATTTTCGTGTATCGAGGATTTATGTAACCAAGTATAGACATGTTGACCCAGATAATTTGTTGTAAAAGTATTTATGAACTGTTTAGGTTTGAGTATATTATTCTGCATAATATAATAATATTAAAAGATTATAAAGAGTTTCATTCCATTATATGCTTTAGTTTTATTTAAGCAATTAAGGAATAATTGATTTTTATTTGGACCAACACATTGAGGTAGACTGTGAAAGGTAATCCAGTTGTTTGTAGAAGGGCTCATGTCTTATTTACGTTATTTGTGTTTGTTTGTGTATAGTGGTGCCTAACACAAATTGTGTTCTGTTTTTGTTTTTCTTCGTCTTGAAGTTGCGTACCATATATTGCCAGTTTCTCTGGATTGTCAATTTTTTACGGACTCTTCAGTATCCTCTAACGCTTATTTACAAATCCCACCCATGATTCATGTGTTTGCTACGTAAATAAGAAAAACAATTGGGAGCAACAAAACTTATTGGGCTAAAAAACTAAACAGAATATCCAAAGTAATAAATATTCTTGATTCACCATTGTTCATTTCTTTTATCACTTGTTCGATTCTCTCATGACCTAATGTTGCCCGATTTCCGTGTATCTATCGAGGACTCCATATATCTAAGTATAGAGAGGTTGAAACAGATAACTTGCTTGATGGTATTTTGAACTACATTATATTTAGGTTTGAGTAGTATAATATTATGCCATGCATACAGGATAATATAAGGTTATAGCGAGTACAATTCCATTATATGTCATAGTTTTATTTAAGCCATTAAAGAATAATTGTTTTATATTCGGACCAACACAGTGAGGTAGAATGTAAACGGTAATAGCTTAAGATCTTCGACATCTTTTCAGAGATTTAAAAAAAACGGAGATATCAAATTTAGTCCGCACGACCCGTTTCTGGAATAACCTTCATCGGGTACGCTCAAAATCAAAAGATTGAAAAGCAAATAACTTAAAGTTTTGGGAGCAATAAAACCAAAGGTCCTCAACAGGATAGCCAAAAAGAAATTTTCTTTTTAGATACTTGCTTCTTGGTACAAGGAAACTCTACATTCATCGTAATACCCAGACTAATAATAGTTAGTTCATTAATACAGAGCGACCTCTTCTATCGATCAACACAGTTGAGGTAAAACGTAAAAGGTAATCTTTCAAGATCTTCGACATCATTTCATCGACTTAAAATTGTCATTTTAGATGATCGTAATACACAGACTAATAATAGTTAGTTCATTAATACAGAGCGACCTCTTCTTTCGATCGATCGATAATCTGTTTTTATTTACCTGCAGCCGCTGTCTTTCGATACACAGCACATAATAGCATTTCTCTATTCTTTAAATAATTATGTTTATATTTTGTTAAAATGCCCATAAAATTATAATTACGGACAAGTTCTTTGTTAGTAATATGAGTGTTTTTAACCTGTATATTTTATCATATTTATTGACTTAGAGTACCATGGGACAATATGACATACATGCATTGTGTGCGTGTAAAGCACATAACTGGACGTGTTTTAAGGTCACTGTTAAAATTCTAATCTAATATTAATGCTGTGGAATAATGGCCGAGCCACAACGGGGGAGCTGTAAGCAGTGTATGAACACAAATCTATTAGTTATATTAACATTTATTGGTGGAACGATCGGATTGTCTGTAGGATTCTCATTGAGGAAATGGACGCTATCTCCAGATACTCTTCTATGGATAGCCAAGTCATTGTTCTATTTCTTTTTATTTTATTTAATGTTGCAAAAATATTAATTTTATATGTTGTGGTTACCCCACTTTCTACATTAATGAAATTAGATATGCATCAATATCAATAAAAAAAAACTTATGATGCAACGGCTCTAGCTACCGTTTTTTAATTAATTGATTAATTAATTTATTTATTTATTTATTTATTTATTTATTTATTTATTTATTTATTTGTGTGAGTTTGTCTCGTTTGATCCACTATCATACATTTGAGGACATACTGACCAGCTCTGTGAGTTGGTTATCGCCACTAGTAGCCAGTAGCTAATAACATATTTATTAATAGATATAGATATGCATGCACCACTCCAGCTAGGAACAATGCATTGTATCTTTTTGTACTTGTTTATATTGTTTATGGTGTGAATTAAGTAGGAATATTATACATTTAGCCATTGAATTATATATTGATATAATCTATGCTTACTAAAGATTAGCCAGTACGAAACATGTTTGCTTAAACAATCAAGTTAGCAGTCGAAACTAAATAATATGAAAGAACATTCTGAAGATGCTAAAGGAGTGAACATTTTCGCTAAAACAGAAAAAAACTAAAGTTTTGTAAAATGGTACTAAGTATATTGCAATGACATTTTCAGTCACATCTTTGTTGCTTGCTGGTTTAATGTTACTAGGGGTGTCGGTTTTTTGTGTTGGAATACCACGATATAACTGAAACACTGCTAATGCTGGCGTTAAACACCAATCAATCAATCGAATTGTGTAACCCTGGCATTTTCAAAGTAATTGGCTTATTTTGTTAAAATATAGAAATTATAAAGCCATGGAGTTAATAGAGACAGTAAGATGTATGTACCACTGCTATCAATTAGCCTTAGCATTCAGTGATAACAACAAATAATGTCTACCAAAGGATGGGCGTTATAATCGCCTTATATAGCGAAACTCAATCTTCAGCAGAATATGAAATAAGAAATAAATCATTAAAACATGATTATATTTTAAAAACCCATGGCCATACAGATTTGGACATATAAGTCATCTATTATTTTTCTACTTCAATGTTTTAGAAACCCCTTCCATTTTAAATAGTTCTACTGATGAAAGTTATTCCATGCAGATACACGTCGTGCGCACTAAAATTGATACCTACGTTTTAGTACTATCACGGGTCCATATCTCTGCTGGTGGACTATTAGTCCCCGATGGTATCATCCGCTTCGTAGTCAGTGTTTCGTCACTGACATGGTTTATTAGATATATTTGTTATTGAAATTTACAATTACTAAATAATGTAATTATTATTAAATCTAAGGTTCTGTCGATCATTAGTTTTATATGTATGTTTTGTAGATCGTTGTTTGTCCTGTTGTCCTTTTTCATTTGGCCATTGTGTTGTTTGTTCTTCGATTTACGGATTCGGATCACCCCTTTGGTATCTTCATCTCCTCTCTTAGGTATAGGTTACTGATTTTGGCGATCCTGTTTAGGCTTTTTGCTTTGCTTGCTCCCAAAACTTTAAAATTATTTGGCTTTCCAACCTCCCGACTTAGAGCGTACCTGATGAAGGTTATTCCAGAAACGCGTCGTGCGAACTAAATTTGATATCTACGTCTTTATTGAAAATGAAAAATTTGGGGCAATAGTTAATATGATTTCTGCAAAACATATGACGATTACTTTAGCTACTTAATGACTTTTTAAAGGAATTTTGGAAAACAGATTAAAATCTGACGAAAGAAGTAAGTATCGAAACCAGAATTTTGAAGGTTATCATAGAAACGCGTTGTGTGCACTAAATTATATATCGGCGTTTGTATTACATAGGAACAAATCTTAGCTAAATATAATAAGTTGATAAATGCTTTCTTATATATAATTATTTGTTGAGAATTATAGAGAGAAAAATGACAAAGTTTATAGTAATAATATATTCATCAATAAATTAAATAGATATCTACGCCTTTATTAAGAGGGCTAAAAAAAAAGAAGAAAACAATTTTTGCAATTATTTATATTTTTAATAGTTAGAGAAAATATAGATTGATGTATTTTTTTTTTATCTTATTTTATTTCATTTGTTTTATTTGATTTTTGTTAAGATATATCTAGATTAAATTATGTTTCATGTTATGTTGATTATATCTCTGGACATTCAGGATAAACAGAAGATTAATTAACAGGGGAGCATTAAAAGAAGCTTGGAATTTTGGAGTTATTTTTGTAGCAAGAATTTGAATAAAAGATAATATGTTGTTAAAAATACTTTATTTCAAAGCACGTTTGCCAATATTGAACTGGATAAGAGTGACGTCGTCCCCATGTGATGGGTCACGATGTCCTCTCCAAATGGACTTTGGATCATGGCGGGTGTCGTGTTTGAAAAGAGTGTCACTCAAGTTATAGATATCTTCTGTAGACTTCGAAAAAAAAATTAGGTGCACTAGAAAACTAGAAAATGTTTATTGATATCATCACTACCCATCTATTTTATATTCTATTGACTTGTCATATATTGTTGAATTCGATCTTTTCCTGAATAAACATGACATTTTTTTCGCTGGGCATTAAACAACCAACAATACAATCAATCAATATAGTATTATTAATTACGTAATATATGTAAGCAAAGTTTCGTCCCAAAAAGGGAATACACATCTGACAAGTCGCTTAGAAGGCTTCCATAACATAAAGGCGTTTGATTGTTGGCCATATGTAACATATTGGGGGAAGAGTATTGTCTTTATGTTGGAACAGTTCTGAGACCTGGTGATGGGAGGAAAGTTTTAAAGATATCAAATGGGTAATCAGAATCCATTAATCGAAGAGGATATGGACGAAAACACGAACACGGATTCACAAAATACTGCAGAGAAAAATAAGCATTGAGCAACACAATGGACAATCCACATAAACGACAACATTGGGCATATAAGATTCAGAACGAGGACAAATAAAGCAACAACAAAAAAACACAGAACAGAAAAATAAAATGATGGGCAAACACGGGTGACAACAGGTGCTCGCGGAGGATAAGCAGTAAACACGGGTGACAACAGGTACTCGCGGAGGATAAACAGCAAACACGGGTGACAACAGGTACTCGCGGAGGATAAGCAGCAAACACGGGTGACAACAGGTACTCGCGGAGGATAAACAGCAAACACGGGTGACAACAGGTACTCGCGAAGGATAAGCAGCAAACACGGGTGACAACAGGTACTCGCGAAGGATAAGCAGCAAACACGGGTGACAACAGGTACTCGCGAAGGATAAGCAGCAAACACGGGTGACAACAGGTACTCGCGGAGGATAAGAAGTTGCTGCTTCTTATAAGATACCCATTGTGTTACTCATAGTCGGTCATAGAGGAAAGAAAAATATTGCCGCTGAAAACCAAATAAGTAAAACACTAATTAGTACATGCAAAATAACTATAGCGATACCATACATAAGTGGAGCGGAAACTGGTTACCCTTCCGGAATACCATAGCTCACTCCTGGTTGCATTGGAGTTTTTGTTGCTCAATCTTTAGTTTTGCTTTGTAGATCATTGTTGGTTTTTTGTCTTTTGGATATTGCATTGTCTGTTTTTCTTCTTCTTTGATATCTACAAACTTTTCTTCCATTATAGAACTTTATACCTCTATTTAAATGGATATTTATCTCTTTATATCTAAAGATCAGAGATGGTACTCATTTGGCTAGTAAAACATATTTGAGCTGGTCTTCTGTTATGCCACTATCATGGATCTACAGTTTTCGCTCATCGCACTGCTAGTTTTTTTGGGGGCCATGCCCGCCCAATAAAGGATTCAAAATTATACGCAAAATCCTAATTCCAAGTGGTTTCTGGACAGAAGACATTGACCTAATATGTGTTAAATAAGGGCCTTAGCTTGCAAGATAAATATTAATAATCTATACACTATTATCCCTATAGTTAGGGGTCAATGGTTTATTTGTTTTCTATTTAATGTAATAATTATGCACACACAACGTTTGGAAGTAAAATGAGGGATACGGATTAAATAAGAAATGATTTTATTATACTAGTCAATATGGTGAAATTTAATTTTATCTATTGTATAAAATCTTTCATGAGTTTTGTATGGTAATTAAGGTTTTTTGAAGTTATGTTTTTATCTTATAGGAATCTTGGGAGAGATATATATACGCATGTTGAAGATGATGATTGTCCCTTTGATGATGTCGTCTATTATTACAGGTAATAATGAGTTGTATATACCTGTTCTAAGGTAAAACATACTATTGTCATCAATGCATTGATAAACAATAAACAGACAACACCTTTTATGCTCCAATTCGTTCCTCAACCGAGCATAAATTATTTATGTATTTAACATCATCAATTATCATAAAAAGACACAAACACCAAATATTTTGGGATCAGCTCGCCAGACGTGCAGCCAACAATTTATTAATTAAATACAAATATAGTCCCTATAAACATCACACATGAATCTGCACTGGCCGCTGCAACAGTAGAAAATTACTCTTATCTGCACCGAAGGCCGAGCGTCGAATGTTATTAAGAATGTAGTATTTTCCGCAAAGCAAAAGAAGCTCGTGAAGAACGTAAAGAAACTTTAACCTTGGAGTTAAATGCCAATGTAAGCTAATCATATCGCTTATATTTTTAAATAAAGCACATGTTTGACCTTAAAGGTAAACACGAACACGTGTTCTTAAGTATCTTAAATAAATATATTCTTGACATTTAAATATGCATCATTTATAAAACATTTATCCATCCATTCATGACACATGTGAAACAAAATAAATAAATGGTTGCTAAAAGAAAGCAAACATATGTTTTGTGTTCGATATAAAATACCGAGTTAGCTTCATTACAGAAAGACTATATAATAAGTCGCACGTCATGTTTATATCAGTAAGTTATTAGCCGTAGATTTACAGCTTACACTAATTGATTGATTTGATTTTTGGTGTTAACGCCACTTTCAGCAATATTTCAACTATATCATGGCGACCAGTTTTAGTGGTGGAAGAAGCCGGAGTACCCGGAGAAAACCACCGACCATGGGTAAGCAGCTGGTAAACTTTATTACTTGCGGCTGCGAGTCGAGTGCACCTTTTTTGTAATTTACAAAACCGGGCGCGAACCCACGCCGTATTGGTGATAGGCTTGTATGAGTTGTTAGGTAATCCAATTACCTAACTCATTGAGCCACCCGGCCCTGTTTCCACAATATAGATTTTACTGAAGCTTGAACATTACAGTGACCGTCCGTATATCATGTAGTCAATAAAACGGATTTTCCGTTAGTAATATAGGGTTATTGCATGAATATTGTCCCGAGCAGTATATCATATTGCACGAGCTTGCGAGTGGGATGTGATATATTGCGAGGGACACTATTCATTAATATTCATGCCATAACCCTTTTTATTATATAGTAGTAAATATGTTATGCCTAAAGCATTTTTCATATAAATATTGTGTATTTTATTATATTTAGGTGAAATATTGAACAACTTCAAATGTTCATATTTGAACTAGTGCAATGTACATTTTATCAGTGTTTTTACTTAGCGTGCAAATACAAGGATATATTGAACCATTATTTTCCATTGAAATTAATAGGAAAATATTTATTACTATTATAATAAATAATGTTACAATCATATTCAAAAAGCAAATTTCTAGTATATGTTAAATGTACATTAAAAATACATCACGCTTAAAACCCAATGCTTAAGATACCATTATCAGGGAACGATAGATATATAAAATATCTAGTGGGACAGATATATTGTATGGTTGTCACTTGTTTAGATGTTTGTATAATATACTTTATTTCCTGTGACTGTATAATGAATTCTTCATTATCCTATGTAATATATTAAAAAATTACTGAGTTAGATTGCTGTCAAATTATAATATTAAGTATATATGTACCATCTACACACGCTTATACACATGTCTTATGCCCATCTCTAGATTTTCCTTACGAGACAAGGTAACACTTCGATTATTGAAGCTCCATTTCTATCGAGCGGATGTGGTCGAATGGTCTAGGGCGCTGGACTTAAGGCTAAGCGATTGGTGCTGCAGTGAATCAATGGTGTGAGTTCAAATCCCGTCGAGGGAAGAACAAAAAATTGACATCTCAAAAATCTAATTCTAACACTGTTTGGTTTAATTTTCAGACGTATATAATATTTAATATTTAGTATTAACCTAGTATCACAAGTAACTTTGAGATCCAGTGGGACAGATATATTGTATGGTTGTCACTTGCTTAGACGTTTGTATAATATACTTTATTTCCTGTGACTGTATAATGAATTCTTCATTATCCTATACAAAAGAAGCCTTCAAAATTCAGTATGGACAAAAATCTGAACCTGCGCAGACTAAACCCATTCAAAGCAGACATAAATATTGTACGTCACAATTTTAAAAACCAATCACAACAAACTGACCTGCGCAAACACTTTCCAGGGAGAACCTACACAACGACGTCAAATACGATGAACCAATCGCTAAGTGAGAATAATACGTAATGCCCCAACTGATGTGCGCAATGAAGGGAATTCCCATTCAAAGTATAAATAAGTGAAATCAAGTTTTACTATTTTTGCTTTTAATCAGGTACAGATTTCAACATACAAATTCAATCAATCAATCAATGATAAATACTTACAAAGCGCGATAAGAAAATCAAAGTGAATTATATCCAGTAATAAAGCTTCCTACGAAGTTAAAAAATATTCCTCAATTAACACAATTGAAAGCGTCCTTCGCATATACGTGAATTCACGTGAACGCAAAATGCAAGAATGGTCCTTAATTAAATGTTTGTATTAAAAAGCGTCCTTCGCTTAATACAAATGAATTAGGTCTGAAATCAAAAAATGCATGAAAGCGTGCTTCGCTTGTTTAAGACAGCTAGACCCGCGGTTCGACACAACGAATATTAGTAACGCAAATTCAATTTCCTCTTTTTTTTGTGGTAAATTTTCATTGTTATCCTCATTCTCTACATCGGGTGTAGTAGAATCCTCCCTACATGTACTGAAAAATGTAGTGCCACTATTGCCGGAACTGGTCGGTAGTGCAAAGTTAATAACAGAATGTGATTAAATACTATATAATCCTGTTAACGACTCTTTAACCATGTTCATTGTGCTTATCAACTGAAGTTGCTCCTCAGTTTGTGTTGCACGAAAATTTGGAAATTCAACTCCTTTTGCTTCAAGCAATTTTCTGGTTGGATCAATTATTTTCTTCTTGTTAAACTCATTGCAAGGCGAGAACTGTTTGTTGAAATTGTCAATTATGTTTTCAAATTTCTTTCTTTCCGAGTTCAGGTTATTTGCAACTTTATTTTTGTAGTGCTTCTGCATGATAAATATGTCATTATTTTTTGCAGTTTGTCGAAGGGCCCTGCCACTTGTGGTCATGAATGTATATTTATCCAAGTTGGAATTGATCAAATCACTCTGTATTTGATATTTAAATGAGCACTGAGTTTCTTTAACAGCCCTTTTTTTTTAGCACGCAACTCCTTCTGCAAACTTGCTAGTTTTTTCTCTTTACTTTTATGGTTCATATTGGCATCGGATAGCTGTTTTTTCTCGGCCGGGTGACGATCAATGTCATTGCAGTTTTCCAGTCCTTGGCAATCTCCATACACGCAATTTTAACGTTTATGGCCTTCCCGTAAATGACACATTGAACACTGGCTTTTGGTTTTGTCAACACCAATCAAAGGGTTTGCGTACGTCAACTGCAGGTCATCTGCATACGTTCTGTCACTGTCAAGTTCTGCCTTACATATGGTCACTTTTTCGTGAAAAAAAAGTAGAGATTAAATTAGGCATTTGAAAAACATTCTAGCTTTTTTCATAAAATTCAGATACAACATAGCAAAACCTCATTTTTTTGGTCAAATAGACTGACTACAAGTACTAACGTTACACATATGGAAAATACATAGCGAGTTGGATGTAATGCAGCTTTGCCTTAGTGATGGTTGATTTAACTTTGGAAAGTTGAGGCTGCTATATTTTTATTATTATTTTTTTTTTGGCTTGTTAGTTTTGTTTTTGTTTTTTGTTTCTGTTATTTTTCTGGTGAAAAAAATGCCGTTCCCTGATGTTGAAGGGGAAAAAAAGCATCTGTTTTACCCCCCCCCCCCCTTTTTTTTTTCTTTTGAAAAAAGATACGAGCAAAAATGCATGCTTACCTCAAGTTCATCTAGCATCAGTTCAGCTGAGGATTTATAAACAAACTGCTGTTGTTCGCCTTCCTCATCGTCATCGTCAAATGTGTTGCCGGCGACAAAAGACAACTATTTGGGCTCAAAAACATTCTGCTTTTTTTCATTTCCACTCCATCCCAATATTGAGTGCGGTGTCCGAAGTTTAGCGACTGCATTCATGATCATTCGGCGGTGGATTGTGCTGGGTGCAACTTCGAACTCATCAAAGTCGTCTACATTGAAAAACTTCATGGTTTTGATGTTATGAAAGTTCAATCTTTTAAAGTCCCCAACGCAACGAAGCATTGATTCGTCCATTGATTTTAACCACGACACTACGGTACATGAAGTAGATCTATTGTGTGGTGTGCTCATGTTCATAATAGTACTGTGGGTTTGCAAGCACATGTGTTTCTGGTTTGAAGACGGGTCGATGTTCAGAAGCCGCAGTGTGTTATAATTTTACTAACATTTAAATATTTATTGCATTCACTATATGTACTGATGCTTTGAAGAATACAATATATGATTTATAATAAATTGACTCGAAACGTAAATATTTTTGCAAAAAAATAAACAAGTTATGTAGTTAACGTAAACCTTTAACTTCAGCCGACTGGTGAGAAAACACACACAAACCAACAATGTGAAAGACTTGCCAAAATCCGCAGACCACGGGTAGCATCTGATCGTGACGACAGGGCATTGCAGCGTTTGGTTAGACGGATGCCATTCGCAACCAGTCCCGTACTCAAACAACACTGGCTGCCCAATAGACGTCTGTCAACAAGAACAGTTAGAAACCGTCTGAAATCAGCGGGACTTAAGTCGAGGAGAGTCATTAAACGACCAACATCAACGATCACGTTTGGCATAGTGTTTAGCACGACGTGGTTGGAATTTAAGGACATGGGGCAAGATCCATTGGTCATACGAGAGTCGGTTTCTGCTTCATGTAACCAACGGCCGGATGAGGGTTTGGAGACACAAAAATACAGCCTATACCCCAAGGAATATCCAGCCAACCGTCCCTTACCGTGGAGGCTCTTCTACTTCTACCAGTTTGCGGCCTACATCAACCACTGATGATACTGCCACTTTGGTGCGCATGCCAATTTTAAGCTTAATTTTTAAACCTAACAATAAAGTGCTGTACAAAATAAATGTGCAAGCAAAAACAACTTGATTAATTTAATCAAGTAAGTGAGTCTTGAAGGATTCAAGACTTGGCAGTGTCAGTGTCAGTGGGAAGAGCCTTCCAATCCCTGGTGGTTTTTTGGGTAGATTGACTCCTTCCATATAATGGTGTTACATGGTGGTATCTGAAAGGAGTGTTGGCCCATGTTTCGACTCAGTCTTGATGGTTGTACGAGTCTGTCAGTGGCATCAATTTTAACTAGACCATTTACGATCTTGTACATTAAGACTAGTCTAGCCCTTTGCCTTCTTTCCTCCAATGTAGGCCATTTTAGGTCTTCTAGCATGCTAGTGACTGATGAAGTGTTGTGGTACCTGTTCACTACATACCTTGCCGCCCTATGCTGGACCATTTCGATACGGTTTTTGTCCTCTTTAAGGTACATTGTATGGATCCCAGGTGGTGCATGCATATTCCAATGTTGGTCTAACCAATGACTTGTAAGCCTTCTCTTTTATGTTTGCATTTCTGATATTTAGGTTTCGCTTTAAGAAGCTCATGGTGTTGTTTGCTTTCTTGCTGATGTTATAGAAACACCTAGATATTTTGCCGTTGTTACGTGCTCTAGCTGTTGACCATGTAGGGTGTAACTATTCATAATTGGCTGTTTCTTTCTTGAGATGGTCAGGTGTTCAGGACATTACATTTCTCTGGATGGAAGCTCATTTTCCATCTTTCTTCCCATTTAGCCAATTTGTTCAGGTCATCTTGAAGACTTACACTATCGATATCAGATGTTATGGTAAGATATACGATGGTATCATCAGCGAACAATCTGGTTTTGGATCTTATATTTTCTGGCATGTCGTTGATGTAGTATAGGAACAAGCTGGGTCCTAACAGTAATGGTTTTGGGGTGTATCTCTCATGACTGCAAGCTGGATAAAGTCACCATAAAAGGCAACCTAACTGGTGATCAGTACATCAGAGACGTCTTGCAACCAGTTGTTGTCCCCCATTTCGACAACCACCTATTAGCTACAAGGCCTGTGTATATGGATGAAAACGCCAGGCCTCATCGTTCAAGAGCAGTAACCACCTACCTCCAAAGCGAAGCCGTGACTTCTGTTCCTTGGCCAGCCATGAGCCCGGATTTGAATCCCATAGAGCATATTTCGGACATGTTAGGCCGTCGTATACATGCTCGGCAACCTCCTGTGCAAAACATTCGTCAGTTGGAAGCATCATTGCATCAGGGAATGGCAGCAGCTATCACAACAGGACATCCAACGTCTAACTGGAGGGATGAGACGCAGAGTTGAGGCCGTCATCCAAGCACGTGGGGGTTACACCCGGTACTGAACTTTGAACAATAGATGTCATCAAGTGATCCATAAGAGACGTTTTGAAAGTGAAATGACAATCTTATCGTGCTTTTTGAACTGTGAAGGTCAATACTTAAAATGAACATGCTTTACTATAAAAACTGGCCTTGTGATATTGTGATTAAATATTCATTAATTTTTTTTTTTTTTTTGTGGTTTCTTTCAGCCAATGTAATGTCCTAACAGGTCACCATTGCGTTCTTGAGATTATCTGGTCAGTAATCTCGTGATACTTGTATCATTTGCCATTTCAAAAAAACATGGGGGTGCTTAACTTTTTTCTTTGTGTATATATATCATGACAAAATGACTCCAACTGAAATCAAAAGAACAACGATTGCTCAATAAAAACTACATAGATTTAGATGCAAATGATTCAAATGAGACAGTATAACCTGCTCTATTGAAACGACATTCGTTCTTGATCATCGACCAATAGGAACATATATACTTAATGCAACAATGCATGGTGATAGGGGTATACCTATTCTTAGTGTTATTATTGAAATTTATTTTCAGCCACGGCGTCCCTTGACCTAAGGTCAAATGGTAGAATTAGTGCTGTTTGTATCACATACACGATGATAGCTAACTTCTTGCCATGTCTGCTAGGTAGCATCTTATGTGCCATAATTGAACCAGGTATGTCTATAATGATACCTTTTGTATTTTTATATAGATAAAGTGAATACAGTTCTCTTAATTTCCGTGACAAAGGACAAAGGGTTTTCCTAATTTATAGCAATGACACAAAATGCACTTTGAGGTATGTGGAGTTTAAAACAAGAAATGAAAAACAAGAAACAAATTTGAAAAAAAAGTGCTAAATACCATAGATCTCAAATTGAAGCACAAAAATAAATAGCAAAACAATGTTTCTGATTTCTTTTGGATGCGCGCATTTAGTGAATATAATCAAAGCTGTTATAATTTTCGAAATATTACGATGTAGTATATTGTGACCCTCATAATGTAGAACTAATTTACTTACACCTATAATAAAAACGTAGATATCAAAATGAGTGCGCTTGACGCGTTTCTGGAACTTCATCAGGTACGTTCAAGTACAAAATATTATTTGATCACCCTCGGGAACAAGAAAATCAACGGATCTAAACACGGAAAGGATAACCAAGATCGGCTAAGGTCACACATGACTGAGGCAGAGAAGGAGATGCTAGATCCCAAATCTTTTTTGTGCTGATATTTTCATAGTTGTACACATCTCCACATTGCCAGATTTAGACAAATGAGACCCTGTGCTAGTTAAGCTATGAGGCCCCTTACTTCGACCCTGAAGGAGGTAAACCCGGTATCCATACACAGGCAGTCAGGACTATATGCTCAGGAAATTTAGGAATAGTTAATATATTACGCTATATTAGGTCAGTCATGTACACTGCGTCTGCAACAAACTCGAAGCTATTATATATTACCCAAAGCCCCAACCCCCCTGACCAACGGGGCCCTGTGCTTAAACACACCTAAGCACAATGGTAAATCCGGCACTGCATCTCCTCATTAACAAAAATGATCACATTGTTGTTTTTGTGATGTCATACAAGACATTTAGAAATAAAACGTATTACATATATTACATACATGCTGCACATGCATCAAATTTTAAATAAAATGTTAATGTGTATATAGGAGGTGGTTGTCATGAATTTCGTTTGTTATGCTGTTTTCCTGTTCCCCTATTTTCATAGAAAGTTCCCTTCGATTCAATTACAAAGTAGAAAATAAAGCTGTTTCAACAACATCATCATAGATATTGAAAGTTCTCTTCAATGAAAGTACATTATTCAGTATGTTGATTTGATCAAAGGGTGCAATAGTGCAGAGAATTAGTTTTTAGTGGGGTTCGTGTTAATCGATCTTTAGTTTTATGTGCATGTTTTGTAGATCGTTGTTTATCCTTTTGTCCTTTTTCTTTTGGCCATTGTTTTGTCTGCTTTTCTTCGATTTACGGCTTCTCATTATCCCATTGGTATCTTCAAACTCTTCTTAATATTATATTTTGTAGGAAAGAGTATATCTATTACACAAGAGTATAGATCCCTTGCCAACACACATACAGAAACACAAGACATATTCGCAGATCTTTTGAGGTTTTCTAAGTATTTCTATACTCACTTAAAATATTCTATTTGTTTTGCCATAATATAACCGAAATATTGTTGAAAGTGGCGTTAAAAACCATAAACAATCTATTTGTGTTCGAGTAATGTTAGTATAACAGAACAAATCATTCTACCTATGTGGATGTAATTTATATATACCCAAACAAGCCATCATTTTATTCGTATGGCTTCGGATTACACACACCCCTTTTGGGGCTTTTTGGAGGGCTTCTTCAATTTCGTCATTGCAACCGTGCAATTCATACTAATCATATGATGTAATTTTGAAATAAAATTTCAAAACATTAAATCTCATGTGGGTTTAACTTTAATTCAACCATACACACATTTGTATCTTGTGGATGCCATTTAGATATAACCCGCACAGCACATTCTACTCATATACAAAGCATTGATTTTGAGCTTTACAATTTTTTTTTTTTCATATTTGTATTTTGTCTATATCTAATGATAATGTAGTTATGTAAGAACAAGATTGGAATATTTATATATTGTTTCATGATTTATTACCCATTATTAATATATAAAGAGTAATGAGATATATCAAAAAGCAAAACCAACGTCAAATATACGTGCAAGAAAAGGTTGAAGATACCAAATGGAGAATCAGAAGTTGTAAGTCGAATGGCAAACAACACAATGGCCCAAAGAAAACGGACAAACGGACAATCAATAGTTCACAAACCACAACACAGAAAACATCACGAACCTCACTAAAAACACGGGGAAAGCTCAGATGGTTTGGAAAGGTAACAAGGGTAACAGTAACTCATTTCACTAGTCATTAGTATTACTCCAATGCTCGTGATTTGATATTATGTGAAAAGAGTTACTTTTGTTGCAAATGAAATTCAAAAATTAACAAAATTATAGTAAATATGTATTGCTCGAAGATGGAGGTATTATATAATATGAGGGGAACACCACCATACCATATCCCCCAGGTGTTATAAAATTTATTTGCCTTCAGGTAAATTGAATACACGTCAGATTCATATTCAATAGCTAATTCTAAATAAGGGTAATAACAAAATTACCGAATTCCGAACAATCTTCCAAAGGGAAAGTCAAAACTCATAAGTATATAAACAGACAAAATCAGTCAACAACCGGAATACTGTGAAAACCGTAATGACCCTGACTTGGTACAGGCATTTCTAAAGAAATGGTGGGTTGAATCAGATTTTAAAGCGCCAAACCTCCCGCTTTCATTACGGCTCAAAGGTTCCGGAGTATATCAACAAACGATAGAGAATGCGGAAGGGGAAATCAAAAATAGACAGTCTAAACAAATTTGGTACACAAGACGAAGACAATCAAAACAAAATGCATCACAATGTGTGCTGGACAGCACTATACGCAAACACACAAATAAAGGAAATAAAATATGAGCCCTCCTACAAACAACTGGAGGTAAAGACGAACCAAATAGTGTTTTAGTCAAGGGCCTCCGTAGTTATGAACTAGTGATAGTTGGTGTACAACTATTTATGCAATAGATACATATCACCACTGATATTTGTCAACTCTACTACCGCATATGCTATTTTTATTTGAGTACATCGATTTTCTCGAAAAACTTAGCTTGACCTGATGATATTACTAAACAAGTGTTGAATTTGGCGTTAAATGCCCTGATGCTAATCTAACCGCGATCATACTGTCCAACTGTTTTATTTTCTTCTTACATGTTTTCTATTCATTGATCCCTTTAAATCTGTTTGTGTATTTTCAGAAATATTTTTCCTGATAACCTGATAGTTGCAACGTTTGAACAGGTAACAAGTTTTGATAGAACATCTGCATCATCTATAGTGTGTCATGACATTTAATATAAATGGTGTTGTTGCTTGCATATTATGTGATTATCACCTCAAAGATACCATTTAATATATAGATTACAAATAACATAACATTTCAATCACTAATTACAATGTATCAAACTGTCATATAATATATTTATATATGTACAATAAGGATATATGGGTAAAACGTTAAATATCCTAGGGATAAAGTGGATATCATCTTGTACTGATTGTTACAAATATGTCAATAGTTCAATAGTTCAACATGTCTATACTTTGTTTGTAGGAGGGCTCATGTCTTATTTATGATTTTGTGTTTCTTTCCGGAAAGCGATGTTTAACACATATTGCGTTATGTTTTTGCTTTGTTTTTCTTCGTCTTGTGTACCCTATGTTGCCCGTTTCTCTGGATTGTTCACTTTTGATTGCCCTTTCTGTATTCTCTAACGTTTATTTATTAATGTGGTCTACTGAATCAATGCAATCCACTTTGAGGATGGAAAATGATCTTTAGGTATTGTCTATAGAAACAAAATTATGATTTGATAGGTTTTTATTGCTTTATTTCTGGACAAATTTTCCTTTATTTTGCATCGATATAGGTTGTATTTTGTATTGTTTCGGGATTCTTTGGTCATTGCTTTAGTTTGAAATGGATTATCCTTTGATTTGCATCACTGCTTTTAAATTAGTGTCTCATGAAAAACGTATTAATTTAGTTTAAAATAATATGTAAGTAATATTTCTCCTATTAATAAGATCGTTTAGGAACAGGTTGATGAAAACATATATCTCTAATTTAGTGCACACGGCACTTTTCTAGAATAACCATCATCATTGTAAAAAGATTGGAAACCCAAATAATTTAAAAGTCTTTTTGGAACAAAGGCCTTAACTACAAAAAATGTAGATAACCAAAATCGGCTAAATAAAGGTAATAACAAAATTACCGAACTCCGAACAATCTTACAAAGGGAAAGTCAAAACTCATAATTATATAAACAGACAAAATCAGTCAACAACCGGAAAACTGTGAAAACCGTAATGACCCTGACTTGGTACAGGCATTTCTAAAGAAATGGTGGGTTGAATCAGATTTTAAGGCGCCAAACCTCCCGCTCTCATTACGGTTCAAAGGTTCCGGCTGTCACTGTAACAGTATTTAAATACAGGAACAAAATAGGTAAAATAGTAGTCAAAGCAGTACCATATTCGGTGACGTAAATGTCAAAAATATTTTTACGTCACACATTGACAAAAAAAATTCTTGACATTTTTGACTTCTTTATCTTTATACATTTTCACTATATGAAAATGCATCGCTTATAATTTTTTCTGCAGAGACGGAATATATTTCGACAAGATATTGGTATCGGAATATAAACTTTTTAAGAGATCGAATAAGGCGAATCTTTTTATAGCCCTGGTCCAGTAGCCTGTTTCTCAGATGAAGATGACGTTTCAGGAAATCAGAATAATTGCTACTGGCCCTTGCATAGCGAATCAATTGCGAGATGTAAACACCATATGCAGGAGAAGCTGGTATATTGCTGCACATGTTTGGAAAATTTATGATTTTAAAATTGAAGTCGTCCCGCTTATCATAAATTTTAGTACTGAGTTGACCACTGTCGTCAAATTCGAGGTATAAGTCCAAAAATGATGCGGACGAAGCTGTATCGGTGGTCTCTTTAACTTCCAGCTCTGGAGGGTATATCAATGGAAGAAATTCTGCAAATCTAGAATTATTGATAGATAAAACGTCATCAATATACCTGTATGTGAAATTAAAGGCTCTAGCCTCATGAATCTTCTTATCTTTTACAAGCTTTTGAAGAAACTCCGACTCATATGAGTATAAAAATAAATCGGCTAGAAGAGGGGCACAATTCGTACCCATTGGTATGCCGACGACCTGCTGAAACAGTGTCCCTCCAAAGTTATCTGTGCCTCAAGGACAGAGACCTGTAAAGATTGCGTTTTAATCGGTTAGTAATAAGCTTTCATTTGTTTCGACGGTTGTGTATGCACATATTTCAGTATCTCAACTGAGAAGTGAAATATTTTCGATGCTATATGTTTAAATATGATGTTACGTAATTCTGTTAATGAAGTTGTATTTTTTTTTATGAATACTAAATGTATGACATAAAAATAATCCTTCCTGATAATGGTTGTCCCCTGGGGAGGAATGTTATACATGGTATTTGCATGTCCCATAACAAGGCCCATAGATGTTTTAATATTTTATTTCATCCGATTTATACTTTAAAAAGTTTTTTTTATCAAAACTTGCTGAATATATTCTACATTTAACATTATAATTCTGACCTTGAATTTATCTGTTACTCACATGTAGCGATGTTTCTGAATGCAGACACAATTAACTAGTTTACTTAAATTCTATTTCCGATAATGTAATGAAAAACAAAACATACTACACTGTTGGAATTGTTCCAAAATCCAAACGGAAAATCGTAGACAGAGGCTTAAACTATATCCCTAACATAGATATACATGGCTACAGGCATATCAGTAAAAGGTGGCGGGGTTGAATAGTTCTATGGGCCCAAATCTGATGCAGTGATGTTAGTGTTTTCCAGATTACAGATCCATTGTTATGTTAGGGCTGCCGTAGCTACAACAATACATTGTAACATGAATGCATTATTTTCCTTTTGTCTTTTTATGGTTTATGTACCAGAATGCCAGCAACAGCTAAGAACTATGAGATAATACACGCAGATACGAGAATTTGCACACTTTAAATCTGGGCTGTAGTTTTATTACTTTCAAAGAGCCGTGCAATAATCAACGACCTAGATGAGATATTGCACGGCTTCATGCTACAAATAATTTATATCACAGTTTTCCGAGTTAAACGGTTAAACAATATCACGCTTCGCGTTCGATTGTTTAACTGTTTATCTCGGAAACCTGTGGTATAAATATTACTTATTATTATTGTACATGTTAAGTATGATGGGATGCTGGAAAATGTATCCTATTTAAATTTCTTATATATTTCTCCATACGGTCATACCAAATATACATATACTGAGAAGAATACTAGTTATATAGGTAATATATCAAGTATTATACTTGGTAATGTTCAGAAGAAAAAGGTATTCGGATCTACCAGTGGTACCAACATCTTAGGTAGGTACATATAATAGTGTGTAAACTTCAATGGAAATTTAAGAGTAAGACTAGGGTTAGGGTAAAAATCAATTGATAAGCACAGAATAACCATTCAAATGGACACGAGAAATCGTACAGGGACAAATATAGCACAAACAACCGAGAGCTAATAATTGGGTCTACAATACCAACGACCACAAAAAGAGGTGTTATGATATCATATATGCAAAAAGAGTTTGATGATACCAAAGGGGTAATCAGAATCCGTAAATCGAAGGTCAGACAACACAATGGCCAAAAGAAAAAGGGCAAAAAGACAAACAACGATCTACAAACTGAAGATTGAGTAACACTAACCTTACTAACAAACGGGGGTGAACTCAGGTACACCGGAAGAGTCCACAGTTCCTGCTCAACCATTTGCACCCGTCGAACAGGGACACAAATATCACAAACAAACAGAGAGCTAATAACTGGGAAGGTAATACCAACGACCAAAAAAATCAGGTGTTATGATATATATATCGGAAAATATAAGATTTATTTGCATGAACTTCAGAACCTTACATTCAGCACAACCTCCTCTCTGTATATGTAGAGGTATGTTTGGGATGATCGAATACTGTGTAGAATGCTCCCTCGTTTTAAGTGAACTATTCTTAACACATATATACAACTAATATACACATAAAGAAATATGACGATATACACGGAACTGGATTTCCAAAATCATATGGTGTGCCTTTTTTATGTGTAATGAGCCAAGGTGAGAGGTAATTGTTCGTTTTGTTAATATTGACGGATTTGTTGACTATCACTGTTCAAATTTTCTTTTCATTTTCATCATCATTTAAAAAAATATACATGTTTTCTTTCAAGGATTAATTGTTGCCAGTACTTTATTTGGAATGGCTACCAGTGCTATAGGTTTTCTACAACTTTTTTACATCAGCTACGCATGTCATATTACAGATGTTACGATGGCTTATCTGGTAAGTTACATACGTACACAACAACAGTTAAGGTGTTAAATACTAATCCAAACACCTTATTTTTTTGTGAGATTCTGACAAGAAACTACACAATTAATGCTTCTAATACTACGATTATGACGCTGGAAATCTAACTGAGTCACAATAAAGACAATGAACCTCTCCCATTAAGAAGAGTAAATTGATGCCTTTTTTTGGTATATAAGACGAATCGCCGATACAATGACCTAATTCTAAGATGTTATTTTTGTGCATTCTTCCAAAATAAAAAAGAACACGCTGTGTTTATTATGTTCCTTTTTAAATTGAATTAAAACATTTTGAAGTGTCTTGATTAAAGTTTTTAATTATCACGTTATTTTAACAATAAAAATAACTATTTAATTCAAGAAATTGGGTCCTTTCTGATAACACTGAATGACAAATAACGAAACATCGTTTATCAATAATGAAGACATGCTGGATTTTAATTGACGCTCACATTTATTTAGTTTGCCTGTTTTTGACATTACTCAGGTTGAAATGGGGATTGTTCTGAGAATTGCAAATAAATAACTAGTAACCGAATTATTAAAATGTAGATACTTAGTGCTGTCCAACACATATTATTATACCTCACTAGCTTCTCATTGGTTTAAATTAAATCACATGACCTGAAACAATTTTAATGTTTTGTGAAAATTAACCCAAACGGGAAACAGCTAGTTGTTTACCGGGTAACAACCCTATTATTCCCCCGGTAAACCACCCATTGCGTTGTGTTGTGAACTTTAATATAAACATGAAATAGTTTAACATTTGTTAAAAATTTGTCAAAAGTTATTAAACACACATTTTGTTTAAATACATGTATTTATTTAAATGCCCAATCCTTGGTCTGTTGTTCGGTATAATAAAGCAGTTATTGCCTTCAATGGATTGTAAACATCAGAATTGCTAACCCTCAAGGGGTTGTTTCCCTCGGGCTAAAGCCCTCGGGAAAACAACCCTCTTCAGGTTAACAATTCTGGATCCTTACATCCATTGAAAGCAATAATTGTTTATTGTGTTGTGTTTTTGGTTTATTTTTCTTCGACTTGCGTACCCAATGTTGCCAGTTTCTTTGGATTGTCCATTCTTGATTGCCCCTTTGGTATTCTCTAACGTTCATTCAGCATATATACGACGCTTTTCTGGAATAACGATTATCAGGCACGCTCACAATTAAACGATTGTCAATCCAAATAATGTAAAACATATTTGGTGCAAGAAAACTAAAGGAACTAAACATGATAGTCGAAATCGGCTTGGGTCACATTGACTGGTGGAGGAGAACCTTAGTTTTAATGATAATTCATTAGACATAGCATTATAAATCACGTTTGCGCGTTAGCGCATGATGAGGAAATTATAACCATTGCTTGGTTACGAGTAATTTATTTTTTAGCTGCAATAATATTTCTGACGTTACTATTGGTAGGTTCACACCTGTCGGAGTGGCAAGTTTACTAGCAAGAACAGTGGCTAGTTCAAAAGATACAGGCGACGAATTCAGACATTTAGGACTGTTTATGTTAACAGCATTGCTAGGATTTCTAATGTGGTTGTTAATAGTTTCTCCTGCTGTGTATTTTGCATTTAAAAGAACCAATCCATTCCGTTTCCTGTTCACGTTGATTGAACCCGTTCTCATCGTGTTTGCCACGTGTAGTACGTGAGTATAACATTAGAAGGTACTTCGTTTGTATTTGAATTTCATAAGAACATATTATTGTTCGCTGATCCAATCCAAGAATCGCACGAATAAAATGAAATATAAAAAATACGACACAGTCAGAACACTTCCAAAATACGATAGGAACATCTTAGAAACAGAGACAAAAAAACACATATATACACAATCGCTGACTCTTCTGGATTGATGCAGAAATTTAAATCAAAAGTGGCGGGGTTAAGCTAATTTTATGGAGCCAAATTTCAACTTTTAGTGAAAGCTACTAGGTTTCAGATGCCCGCGAGGACAAGGCAACCTACAAGCAAATCCTCAAAACAAATATCAAAGGACATTTAAAATATTAAAACGAATTGATATTACATGTACATGTATCTCATGATAACGAATACTAAATTCAATAATCACACAATTCTTCGATGTTTTGTCATGTCTTATTGTCTAATTTTAAGATTTTGTGATGTACTCGACTACATACTTATTTTTTTAATTAAGCTTACACATTATAACTTGTTGGACATCAAAAACTGATATGAAATAACATCCAAGCATATATTTTTCAGAGCTATTGCTATGCCAGAAACATTACACAGTTTAGAAGTTACGAACAAATTAGACAAGCGAATAACAAGATTTGTTGTGCCATTATCATGTACCATTGGACGTAGTGGTACATGTCTATATATAAACGTGTCATGTTTGTTTGTAATACAGCTGGTAGGATTAGAACTGACAGCAACCAGAATCGCTTTAGTATGGTAATAATGATTTGTATTTTTATATTCCTAATTACCTATAAATCGATTAAAGTAAACAAACGTTAGAGAATAACGTAGGGGAAATCAAAAAGGACAATCCAAAGAAACTGACAAATAAACGTTAGAGAATACCGAGGGACAATCAAAAAGGACAATCCAGAAAAACTGGCCATATAAGGTACACAAGACGAAGACAAACAAAACAAAAACACAACACAATATGTCTTGGACACCACTATGCGCAAAAAACCACAAATAACGTAAATAAGACATGAGGTCTCCTACAAACAAGGAGGTAAAGACGAATCGAACATCGTTTTTATGCAGAAATCGTAATGAACATATCAACACAGAATTCAGAACGTAAAGACACATAATAGAACAGCACAAAAAACTAAAAAGATGAGCAACACAGACCCCATCAAAAAACCGGGGGTTAACTCAGGTACTCGCGAAGTGTAAGCAGTTTCTTCTTCTTATAAGACACCCGCCAGTGAATTATGAAGTTATGGCAAAAGCAATGGCTTTAGTTAACCCCTTTTATAAGAACAGTTTGAAGATACCAAAGCTGTAATCAGAGGTCGTACATCGAAATGTTTATCTAGTAACATTCTTGTCTTAACATATCCAAATTATGATTTATTATGTATTATGGTGCCCAGATAACTTCCCAGTAAAGCGATATTTTGTTATTCGATCCCATTGTTAGCTTGTAAAATGTTGTTATTTTATTGATTTGTGCCACTTTATCAAACTTGTGTTTAACGAGTTTCGTGTGATTCTATCAAGTTTTTTTTATTTCAGTATTTTGTCAACATTATCGGCATTAGCTAACCCCCCTATTACCGGTGCCAGTTTAGTGAATATCATCATTATATTAACAGCATTAGACATTCCACCCGAGGCTGCAACTTTATTATATGCTTTTGATTGGATGCTGTATGTCTTCGTGTTTACATGACTATTTAATATCATTATCATATTCACATTATAATAGATTATCCACCAGAAACTGTCATTTTAAAATGAGTTTTTTATTGGTTGGTGTAAGCACGTACGTTGGTGTATAATTTAGTGCGCACAGCGCTTTTATGGAATAATTTTAAAAAGGTACGCTCAAGGTCAAAAAATTGGAAAGCCAAATAATTAAAAAGTTTTGGAAGCAGGAATACCAAATGACCAGGCTAAGCAGAATGGTCAGAATTTGCAAAGGTCACTCATGTCTGAGGGATGAGAACCTTATTTTTAACTATATTACATTGGTTAGTTCCACAGAGACATATTGATTACTTTCAGTGGCTGTTTGAGAACAATTTATTACTGAAATATAAACGTAGATATCAAACTTAGTGCGAACGACGCGTATCTGGGGTAACTATTAAGTACTCTCAGTCAAAAGATTGGAAAGCCAAATAATTTAAAAGTTTTCGGGAGCAAGTAAATCAAAGGGGATAAACAAACACGATGATCAAAGTTAGACAAGGTTACCTATGTCTGAGGTAGATTGACAAACAGACACGATGATCAAAGTTAGACAAGGTTACCTATGTCTGAGGTAGATTGACAAACAGACACGATGATCAAAGTTAGACAAGGTTACCTATGTCTGAGGTAGATTGACAAACAGACACGATGATCAAAGTTAGACAAGGTTACCTATGTCTGAGGTAGATTGACAAACAGACACGATGATCAAAGTTAGACAAGGTTACCTATGTCTGAGGTAGATTGACAAACAGACACGATGATCAAAGTTAGACAAGGTCACCTATGTCTGAGGTAGATTGACAAACAGACACGATGATCAAAGTTAGACAAGGTTACCTATGTCTGAGGTAGATTGACAAACAGACACGATGATCAAAGTTAGACAAGGTTACCTATGTCTGAGGTAGATTGACAAACAGACACGATGATCAAAGTTAGACAAGGTTACCTATGTCTGAGGTAGATTGACAAACAGACACGATGATCAAAGTTAGACAAGGTTACCTATGTCAGAGGTAGATTGACAAACAGACACGATGATCAAAGTTAGACAAGGTTACCTATGTCTGAGGTAGATTGACAAACAGACACGATGATCAAAGTTAGACAAAGTTACCTATGTCTGAGGTAGATTGACAAACAGACACGATGATCAAAGTTAGACAAGGTTACCTATGTCTGAGGTAGATTGACAAACAGACACGATGATCAAAGTTAGACAAGGTTACCTATGTCTGAGGTAGATTGACAAACAGACACGATGATCAAAGTTAGACAAGGTTACCTATGTCTGAGGTAGATTGACAAACAGACACGATGATCAAAGTTAGACAAGGTTACCTATGTCTGAGGTAGATTGACAAACAGACACGATGATCAAAGTTAGACAAGGTTACCTATGTCTGAGGTAGATTGACAAACAGACACGATGATCAAAGTTAGACAAGGTTACCTATGTCTGAGGTAGATTGACAAACACACGATGATCAAAGTTAGACAAGGTTACCAATGTCTGAGGTAGATTGACAAACAGACACGATGATCAAAGTTAGACAAGGTTACCTATGTCTGAGGTAGATTGACAAACAGACACGATGATCAAAGTTAGACAAGGTTACCTATGTCTGAGGTAGATTGACAAACAGACACGATGATCAAAGTTAGACAATGTTACCTATGTCTGAGGTAGATTGACAAACAGACACGATGATCAAAGTTAGACAAGTTACCTATGTCTGAGGTAGATTGACAAACACACGATGATCAAAGTTAGACAAGGTTACCTATGTCTGAGGTAGATTGACAAACAGACACGATGATCAAAGTTAGACAAGGTTACCTATGTCTGAGGTAGATTGACAAACAGACACGATGATCAAGGTTACCTATGTCTGAGGTAGATTGACAAACAGACACGATGATCAAAGTTAGACAAGGTTACCTATGTCTGAGGTAGATTGATAAACAGACACGATGATCAAAATTAGACAAGGTTACCTATGTCTGAGGTAGATTGACAAACAGACACGATGATCAAAGTTAGACAAGGTTACCTATGTCTGAGGTAGATTGACAAACAGACACGATGATCAAAGTTAGACAAGGTTACCTATGTCTGAGGTAGATTGACAAACAAACACGATGATCAAAGTTAGACAAGGTTACCTATGTCTGAGGTAGATTGACAAACAAACACGATGATCAAAGTTAAACAAGGTTACCTATGTCTGAGGTAGATTGACAAACAGACACGATGATCAAAGTTAGACAAGGTTATCTATGTCTGAGGTAGATTGACAAACAGACACGATGATCAAAGTTAGACAAGGTTACCTATGTCTGAGGTAGATTGACAAACAAACACGATGATCAAAGTTAAACAAGGTTACCTATGTCTGAGGTAGATTGACAAACAGACACGATGATCAAAGTTAGACAATGTTACCTATGTCTGAGGTAGATTGACAAACAGACACGATGATCAAAGTTAGACAAGGTTACCTATGTCTGAGGTAGATTGACAAACAGACACGATGATCAAAGTTAGACAAGGTTACCTATGTCTGAGGTAGATTGACAAACAAACACAATGATCAAAGTTAAACAAGGTTACCTATGTCTGAGGTAGATTGACAAACAAACACGATGATCAAAGTTAGACAAGGTTACCTATGTCTGAGGTAGATTGACAAACAGACACGATGATCAAAGTTAGACAAGGTTACCTATGTCTGAGGTAGATTGACAAACAGACACGATGATCAAAGTTAGACAAGGTTACCTATGTCTGAGGTAGATTGACAAACAAACACGATGATCAAAGTTAGACAAGGTTACCTATGTCTGAGGTAGATTGACATTATTATGATTTATTGAATATTTTCGAATTATCATTTGATTAGCACCCACTATATTTATCCATGCCCATCTGACACTTCTATTTGAATACCTTTTATATTATGACCTGTATTCTGGATGGATCTATTAAATACATGTATATTGTACGACTTTTGCCTGATATTATATGATGTGACACAGTTATTCGGATGCATCTTTTTAATATACAACTTGTACTGCATTTTGTTGGTTGGTATATTATGTCCTGTTTGTCGACGGGGCTAATTCAATACATTTTGTATTTGTCAAACATTCACAATTCAATGGCATATATGTAGAAGTTTTCTTTAAATGATTTTGTAACATGAATACATTCTTTTCCTTTGATCGTTTTATGGTTTATATACCAGAATGTAAGCAACATCTCAGAACTATGAAATAATACACGCAGATATCAGAGATTGCACTTTAAATCTGGGCTGTATTTTTATTACTCTAAGAGAGTCGTGCTATAATCAACTACCTAGATGTGATACCGTATTGCATGGCTTCATGCAAGGATTTGTATAGTATAATATACAAATCTTTGCTTCATGTTACAAATCATGTATACCACGGTTGGCGTTACAGTAGCCAAACAATTGTGTTTTCCATTAAATTGTCAATTTATTCCAAGTATTTATTGAATTTTGTTATAATGAAGGTAATTTAAACCCCAGTATTTCAGTTCCTACAAATATCTTTTTATTTTTCAGAGACAGAGTGAGATCGATTACAAACCTGTTTGACCATGCTTTGTGTGTTGTGGTAACAAATGAACTAAGTTCGTCTGTTTTAACTGACCCTGATGATGAAGCAACCACAGATCTGAATGTATTAGACGCTGAAATTATTATCTGATTTTTGCTTGTATTTTGACTATGTTTATAGACTGGGCGCCAATAGAAACACAACAAAAGTTTACCAATCTATAAATTTCGCAATGTTTTCCAGTGTCTCCAATATTATTTGAATGCATTCAGCTTTCCTCATCTACTGAATGCTTCAACCGTTGATACAAATTCCACCTAATTAAGTACCAGTCCCACTATTATTTCCTTTATTCGTGAATTTCAATGTGTATTTTAGTATTTACAGAATTAAATTAAAAAAAAAAGTCATCCAACAAAAAGAACAAAGGGACAAACAATAATTTACAAAACACTACACAGAAAAACGAGATTGAGCACCACAAAAATAATGAGGGTGAACATGTGTGGTCCGGAAGGGTAGCAGTTCCTGCTCCACTAGTGGCAACAGACATATTACTGTTGACAGGAACATCATGTGTTTATCTTGTACTATCTTTGTTTATCCTTTTGTCTACTTTCTTTTGGTCATTGCTTGCAATTTTGTCTGTCCTTCTTAGATTTACTGCTTCTGATTACCCCTTTGGTATCTCCAAACTTTTCTTATACCAATACATTTGTACATATCTACGTTTTTACAGGAACGAAAAAATGATGATAAGTTGTAATTTTCAATAATGATAATCGTTAACGATTTATTAGGAATGATATTGCTAAATTGGGAATAAATTTTAACCCAATATTTTCAATTTATTTTCTTATAAAATACTGAAAGCAAAGGAATGTATTTACTTATGAAAACATACTCTTAATTCAAATATGAAAGTGCTTACACCTAATTAATGTTTTTACTAATAAGAGACTATAGAAATATGTATTTTTATTCAAACATATCATATTGTTTATCATTCCTTAGGCTTGTATTTTTTTTATATAACATTATGATACTGTTAGTAGATGTTTAAATCTGTAAACTCTACAATCACATTAGATTTTATGTTTTAAATTTTTGTAATATCGAATTTATATGCTTTTTCTTGTTTATCTATATCATTTATATTTTCAGAAATTATTTAATTATTAAACATTAAATTATCTTTGTATTATTATATCATTACTTCCCAAAAATACACATGACATTTGTTGGTTCTTTGCTTTGCCCTACACCATTTTTTCCCCCAAGAGTAATAATTTTGGAATTTATTCAAATTATGGTATATTGTTTTGTCATCAATATTCATATTTAGCACTAGACAACTTCCACCTGGTGTGTTAATCTATTTTACTAATAGAACTTTCTAGATTGTGAAAACTTGATAAGCGTCTTACCCACAAAGTTCTATCAAATTTGTAAACAAGCATGTTTCTATTTTTAGTAAATGAGGACAAACGTGGATGGGAGGTAAAGTTGTTTGAAACAATAAGGAAATGACACCATTTCAACAGCCTGATTAAATATTTTGAACACATTATTTACCTAGTGGTTTCTGAAGAGAAAATGAAAATGTGAAAAACCAACAATGGACAACCCAGACTCCAAATGACTAGTGTCACTAGTGGATTAGGAACTACTTATCTCTAACGAGTAACAGACTCCAAATGACTAGTGTCACTAGTGGATCAGGAACTACTTATCTCTGACGAGTAACAGACTCCAAATGACTAGTGTCACTAGTGGATCAGGAACTACTTATCTCTAAGGAGTAACAGACTCCAAATGACTAGTGTCACTAGTGGATCAGGAACTACTTATCTCTAAGGAGTAACAGACTCCAAATGACTAGTGTCACTAGTGGATCAGGAACTACTTATCTCTAACGAGTAACAGACTCCAAATTACTAGTGTCACTAGTGGATCAGGAACTACTTATCTCTAATGAGTACTCGTGTTCACTCCCGGTTTTTTGGGGGTTCATGTTACTCAATATTTAGTTTTCTGTGTAGTGTTTTGTATATCATTCTTCTTCCCATTGCAATGTCTGTCCTATTAATAGCTTCTGATTACCCCTTCGGAATCTTTAAACTTTTCAATGAATGGCAAAATGAAACTGAAAAATACATCAATATTGTGCATATTTTATTAAATATTTTTGATGTTTAACAAATATAATCATCAAAGGTATAAAATAATATCTAATGTATGAATGATAGGTATGAATTACAACCTGGATATATTAGTTCACAGCTAAAGTCCATCTACATTCCTTTTAATAACTAATTTTACTTTTTTGGTCTGCAAAATTAGCAGTGGAATAAAGGCCTAATCCTGTCTACATTTTAATCTCGACAAGATCCTTTTTTTAAACAGTTAGATTTTTACTATATTAAAATGGTTGGTTTATGGTTTTTAATGCCACTTTCAACAATATTTCAGTTATATCGTGGTGGTAAATTTTATTGGTGGAAGAAACCGGTGTACCCATAGAAAATCACCTACTTGTCGCAAGTCACTGACAAACTTTATCTCATAAAGTTCTTCCGATACTAAATTTGTACTTTACAACTTACTAGATTTCGTCCTTTGAAGGTATTCACGAAAAACGCCCAAAATGAACTCATAATATTTCTATTCTAATATTTTACACTGGCATAAATAGAGTTGAAATTTTCTACATGCATTTTCACTGAAAAATAACATCAATATAAAATTTGGGAAACAATCCCCTAAAAAAGGTATTTCAAGCCATATTAAAAAATAATATTCATCAATAAAAGTTCTGCAAATGGACTTGAGTTCTAATATATATGATTACAGTAAAATGCCCTGTCTTTTGTTTATTTACCGTACTTCTATAAGCAAATATTAAACATCGTAATTAAATTTCACTATTCATTTTTTTTTTAAATGTTTTACATTTAAAAATTTTGCTGTTACAATTTGCTTCTTCTAACTACACAACATTATTTTACAGTAATGTCTTTAAAAAATATGTGATATCTTAATGGAAAAGTTTGTTTTTCCAGTTCATGTGTTAACTAGTAATTAGTAATAAAGGGGGTTGGTGGTGTTTAACGCCACTCAACAATATTTCAGTTATATCGTGGCAGTCAGTTTTATTGGTGGAGGAAACCAGAGTTCACTGAGAAAATCAGCAACCTGTCCCAGGTCATTCACAAACTTTATCACGTAATGCTGTATTGAGGACATCTCATCATGAACAGGAGTAAGAAATGATATTTATTGTTGGATATACAAGTTTGAAATAATAATTTAGTGTCTCACCTGCCACAGAATTTGAGTATTAAACTAGAGGCTCCCAGGAGTCTGTAATCGCTCACCTGGTTTTCAATTTGACATCGAAAGTTGATTGAAAATGGGGGTGTTACACATAATTTTGAAAGTGGGCCATCCAAAGATCATTTTAACTCAAATTTCTAAGCAAAAGATTTTGATGTGATTTTTATCTCATAATATTCCTAAATGGAATAAACTGGCTGAAAAAATCTCACAGAAAAACCCAGAATAATGTTAAACTACTCATTGCCATGTAGCTGCAGTTCATTTTGATTTGTAATAGAGCAGAAATTGACAACTAAAGAAATTTCTATTTTTGGTAACAGCAACCATTTTGAATGGAAGGCGGCATTGTCGGACACAATATTGAAAAGGGATCACCCAACGACCATCCCAGCCAAATTTGCTTTAATTTGGTTCAGCAGTTTCAGAGGAGAAGATTTAAATGTGATCTTTTATCAAAATATGCCTAATTTGCATAATCGGTATAAATCGGCTGAAAGAAAAATTTCACAGAAAAACGTGGAATATATGCTAAACTACTCCTTGCCATGTAGCTGCAGTTAAAATTTGAGCTCATTTTGACTTATACTAAAGCAGCAATGGACAATTGAAGAAATTTCTATTTTTAGTAACAGCAGCCATCTTGAAAGGAGGGCAGGGCTGTCAGACACAATTTTGAAAGGGACCCACCCTGTCAGGCTTAGTTTAATTTGGTTCAGCGGTTTCTGAGGAGAAGATTTAAATGTGATCTTTTATCAAAATATGCCTAATTTGCATAATCGGTATAAATCGGCTGAAAGAAAAATTTCACTGAAAAATCCATAATATATGTTAAACTACTCCTTGCCATGTAACTGCAGTTAAACTTTGAGCTCATTTTGACTTATACTAAAGCAGCAATGGACAATTGAAGAAATTTCTATTTTTAGTAACAGCAGCCATCTTGAACGGAGGACGG
Source organism: Bathymodiolus septemdierum (assembly GCA_963383655.1). NCBI lineage: Eukaryota > Metazoa > Mollusca > Bivalvia > Mytilida > Modiolidae > Bathymodiolus > Bathymodiolus septemdierum. The sequence goes on from OY726526.1 coordinate 53,502,487, forward strand.
TCGGAGCAAAAAGTAACAACACTTGATAAGGACCTTGCAAGGAACATTTCTGCCAAGTATGGTTCCAATCCATCCAGTGGTTCTTGAGAAGAAGTTTGTTTTACATATTTCCCATAGGGTCGCTATGTTAACTTATGTCCTCCGATGGTGGCCATCTTGGATTTTCAATCGGTCCAAAAAGTAAAAACACTTGGTTAGCAGCTTGCAATGATCATTCAAGACAATTTTCAATTCCATCCTCCGTGTAGTATCGGAGAAGAAGATCATTAAAAATTTCAGCTTATCAGAGGCTTTTATGGCCCCTGGCAGTCATGTTGGATAAACGATCATATCGAAAGTAACAACACTTGGCTAGACCATGCAAATGAACATTCCTGCCACGTTTGGTCCCATTTGCTTCAGTGGTTCTCTAGAAGAAGATTGAAATGTTTACGGACGGACGACGGATGCCAAGTGATGGCAATAGCTCACATTTGGGGTCAGATGAGCTAAAAAGGTAAAATCGGTATGTTTAACTGCCATTAGATATTACTGTATATATTATATTCAGAACCCAGAAAAGTGTATCTGATTATAGAGACATGAACAGTATGTACACATGAAAATGATATTATAAGATAATCTTTCAGTTTATATGGTTATTTCATTCAATTACTGTCTATGGACAATTTGGTGCAATTGGGGTTAGGGGTTATGGTGTTTAAAGTCACTTTCAACAATAATTCAGTTAATTTGTGACGGTCAGCTTTATTGGTGGAGGAAACCGAAATATTTTGAGAAAACTACCGACCTGCCGCAAATCTCTGATAAACTTTATCACATAATGTTATATTGAGTACACCTCGCCATGAATGGGATTCCAACTCACAACTTTAGTGCTGATAGGAACTGATTGCATAGGTAGTTGTAAATCCAACTACCATACGATCATGATGACGGCCCCTTGGTGCAATTGGTAAATCATAACAGAAGACATAGGTCACAAGTGACAAACATTTCATCCTTTATGATCTCATGTGCAGAAATGAGCAAACATTGAATATATTTTGAAAGGTTTGAGAACTTTCTTACTTCAACCATTTTTGTCAGACAATTATGCAAAGTAGACATGAGATTGATAATGAAAAAATAATGCATGAAAAAATTTTGTATTATATTATTAAATTATTATCTAAAGAAAAATTATCATGACAATTCTGGTAATATAGTCAAACCTGCTTTAGGGACCACATCTATAAAGCAATGTATCTCTCTTCACAGTGCATTTCATATAAATTAAACCTGTATTAAATGACCACCTATCTTGTGTTATCATATTTCAATGTTCCTTTGAAAGGATATATAAAACAGGTCTGACTGTATACGAATACTATTTAATCTATCTATATCTGTAAATTCTGAAGAAACATGACAATAACTATGATGTCACAATTAGCTTTGAACCAAGATGGGACGAATCAAAAGTTTCTAATTATTTACATTTGAATTAATATTTGGTTTTAGGAAGTCTTTTGTATTTACAATTAGATCAAATTACCTATTGCATGTCATGTTTGTTCCAATGATGTCAGAGAAAAATATTTAATTCAAAAAGATTAAAGGCACAGGGAGATCCAAAGTGATGACAATATCTAATATTATATGACTATAAATATTTCTTTTATCTGATTAGCTAAAAGCATGATTTTTTTTCTTGATAGAACTTTATGAATACTGTCTAAGCCTTCAATTTCTGCAAAGATTAATTTGGATCGTTCCAGAGGAGCCTTTGGAATGTTATATTAACCTCACTTGACTCTAAAATCTGAAACCCCCTACTTTTAATTTTAGTGGCTTCGACCTCGGGAAATATCATATATCTTGGAACGATAGATCCTTATATTAACCTCAACAAAAGTCAATAATTGTAATTTGGTCCAGACGAGCTAAAAATACAAGCACTCTTTATAACTTAAATACAGAATTATATGACTAGAGGTACTGCTGGACGCAGGAGTCCTGCATTGATACATAAATGGAATAACTAAACTGTCCGCTACGCGGGACTAATACCCCCTCATCCCCATCATCTTAATTGAGCCAAAACATATTTGGAACACAACTTTTAGACTCATAATTCTGGGAAAATTTGATGGACCAGGATATACTACTAATGTACACATACAAAGTTTCATGAACTTCTGATTAATCATGTAGGAGAATTTGCGATGACAAAGTGCATATTGAATTGTCTCAAAATTTCTAAGTCCAAAGAAGCATAACAAGGGTAAAACTCAATGGACCAGGATATCCTACTAATATGCACATCTTCATATTAGGATCTTGCAATGTACAAAGTTTCATGAACTTCTGATTAATCATGTAGGAGAATTTGCGATGACAAAGTGCATATTGAATTGTCTCAAAATTTCTAAGTCCAAAGAAGCATAACAAGGGTAAAACTCAATGGACCAGGATATCCTACTAATATGCACATCTTCATATTAGGATCTTGCAATGTACAAAGTTTCATGAACTTCTGATTAATCATGTAGGAGAATTTGCGATGACAAAGTGCATACTGAATTGTCTCAAAATTTCTAAGTCCAAAGAAGCATAACAGGGGTAAAACTCAATGGACAATAAAAATCCTTTATACTGCAAAGTTCACACAACATGATCTTAAATTCCACAAAGTATGGTGGAAATCGGACAAAAGATGTGGAAGTTGGTCCGTACAGACGGACAGACAGACAGACTCCTATATACCCCCCCCCCCCCAAACTATGTTTGCAGGGGGTTTAACAAGAATGAGAGTTTGTAACTAAAATAAATTCTTGGGAAAGTGCAAACATTAGGAGCAGTCAAGATAAACAGGATTGCATTGACTAAGAAACATGTGTAAAACATACTAAAAATAGTTCTTAGTTTAAAAAAAAAACTCAAATATGTTCATTTTTAGGTTCTATGAGTTATAGTGTTATAGTACAGAACATTTGAGTTGCACTTCCCAATGCATAAAATTTCCCAAAATTTTATAGACATGTATATGACAAGTTGGGTAACAGAATATTTACTGGTTTCTTTTGTTTCTTGTAGAATTTTAAATTTAGTACAATATTTTGAATAGCTATAATTGACTAGTCAAATTTGCTTATAGTGACCTTTGAAAAGGTCACATAAGTGGACCTTTGATATCAGGGATGATTCCAATTAGAAAATAAAATAACTGAAAATCGATGGAAAATAGCTGAAATCATCTACATCCCCCCTTTCAAAATGGTAATTTTTTACCCGTTCTGACCGTGTCCGGCAACTTTCAGAAAACAATTTTCAGAAGAAAATAGCTGAAATCATCTACACACCCTTTCAAAATGGTAATTTTTTACCCGTTCTGACCGTGTCCGGCAACTTTCAGAAGAAAATAGCTGAAATCATCTACACACCCTTTCAAAATGGTAATTTTTTACCCATTCTGACCGTGTCCGGCAACTTTCAGAAGAAAATAGCTGAAATCAGTTAAACAACTAAAAAAACCATCCCTGATATATATACAGTCTTTATATGTACATTTGTATGTTATATGTCTGTGGGAAATATATAAATTCGTCTTGATAAATTAATTCTGAACCTTATGATACAAATGAATTACATTAATGAACAATGCATAATGTATAAGTACACAATGATGGTTCTCCTAAAACAATTCTACCATAAACAGCAATGAGGAATGTAGTGATGAAACTTCACAAACACGAAAATTTACTGAAACAAGACTACAACAGCATGATGAAAAATGGACAAAAAGCACATTTAGAGTTTTTAAGAAAGGGAAAATAATTGCAGCAATATAATTACAAATAGATCTTAAATCTTTTTTACTGAGGGTCCAGGTGGTTCAATGAGTTAGGTAATTGGATTACCTAACAACTCATACAAGCCTATCACCAATATGGCGTGGGTTCGCACCCGGCTTTGTAAATGACAAAAAAGGGTGCACTCGACGTGCAGCTGCAAGTGATAAAGTTTACCAGTTGCTTGCCCATGCCCATGGTCCTCTCTGGCTTCTTCCACCACTAAAACTGGTCGCCATGATATAGCTGAAATATTGCTGAAAGTGGCATTAAACATCAAAAATAAAAAAAATCAATCATTTTTCTTACCGCTAGCTTCTTTTCTAAAATTTTGCTAATATTCAAATGTACATGTATATATACATGTACTATAAAATAAAAATTTTACATTGTAATTTTCCTTAATGAACTATGAATATGATTTTTTTCAAATTTAATCAAAGTCATTTGACAACAACACATACTTGATTTTGCAGAAAGTTACATAATTCATTTAACAGGTTATTCAAAATAATGGAATTTTATCAAAAATATTTATTTACAAAAAATCAAAACTTTGGCTGAAAGTTTTACTTGATTGAATACCATGATCATCCAAAATGGGCACAAAATGTAATGAGTGAGTATTTAAAATTTAAACTGAATGTATTATGATAGAATATACAGTGTAGTCTGCCTAAAACTAACCTCCTTGGGACCCTCTTCCAGGTTTGGAATAGACAGGTGTTCTCTTTATAAAGATTAAATGTAAAAAGATTTCCTACATTGGGACTTTTTTTCAAAGTTCGGTTTACACAGGATTTCGTTGTATCCAGGGTCTTATTTCGACAGGTTTCACTGTATATGTTTACAATGTTAGATTTGTTTTTAAATTAAGAAACGTGATCGCTTGAAACTGCACAATTTACAAAATAGAAATCGTATTTTTCAAAGTTCGGTTTACATAGGATTTCGTTGTATCCAGGGTCTTATTTCGACAGGTTTCACTGTATATGTTTACAAGGTTAGATTTGTTTTTAAATTAAGAAACGTGATCGCTTGAAACTGCACAATTTACAAAATAGAAATCGTCTTAGAAATACAATGAAGAGGATATCACAGACAATTTAAATGAAGAATATACGACTTACAAACAGTCAAAAGATTGATATTGTTATTTGTATATTTTAGTACATCTATGTTTGGCTGGTTTATGGTCCTTAATGCCACTTTCAACAATATTTCAGTTATATCGTGGTGGTCACTTTTATTGGTGGAGGGAACCGGAGTGCCCGGAGAAAACCACCGACCTGCCACAACTCACTGACAAACTCTATATTTGAGTAAATCCAACCACTACAGCAATTCATTATATCAGTTTGACATTCTACTTATATATTTTTCCACTATCTATTGCTTTTCATTATCAAATAGAAAAAAACCCAATGAAAAAGAAATGTTAGCTATAAACAAAAATGAAGTGTCACATATCAGGCACTTTAACATTATTATAAATAATAACAGTTGAATAATAAAAAAACATGTGTCTATCATAGCTTATAAAAGTGGTTGTTCTTCACTAAATATTCCCACTGTAAACTGAAATTATACAATTTTCTTCTTCAAGATCTATTTTTTTCATTGCAGCGAAATTTAAGAACTACATTTGTACTATGACGTCTCACTGAAATAGACATCTATTAAATGCCAGAAGAGAAAAAAAAAACTCTTGTGTGTGTCAAGACGACATTTAACCTAAGAAGATACAAGCAATAATTTCTTAGCAAAAAATTGTTGATATAATTGCTTGAATGACTATTATTAGTTAACACTAACAATTACAAGCATTTAATAAGTATTCTTTTAACCAACACGTTAATTAGATCAATTTGAGGAATTTTGATCAAGTATTAAAAATTTATATATATTAAGCTCTGACTATCCATAAAAACAATATATACAGTATACCATAAGTATCTTATACATGATCTCACAAAATAATGCCACAAAAATAGTTCAATTAAACATAAACAAACAAAAACATCTCCCATTTGGAAAAATAACCTAAACAAATAAGAAATTCAAATATCACTTTATAGTTAGCAACAGTCAAACCTGCCTTAAAGGACACCTGTATATAACTAATCATTGTCTATAAAGGACACCTGTATATAACTAATCACTGTCTATATAAAAAAAAAATATTTGTATTGTATTGTTGTATAAAAGGCAGTCTTATTTTCCCCATAAATGAATAGTGTACATAATTTTAACCCCTATATAAAGGGCAACTGCTCATAGAGGGCACGTTTTCAGGTTCCCTTGGGTGCCCTTTATATACAGGTTTGACTATATTTTTAACTTATTAGAAGTTGATACAGAAACAAGTGTGTCTAATATAAATAAGTGTGTATTAGTACAAGATAAAACACATACTTTTGTTTTACCGTTACCATTGTTGTATCAGAAAATTAGGGTTAGGGTTATGATGTTTAATGCCACTTTCAACAATATTTCAGTTATTTGTGGTGGTCAGTTTTATTGGTGGAGGAAACCTATGTGCCTGGAGAAAACAATAACCTGCTGCAAGTCACTGACAAACTTTATCACATAATGTTGTATCAAGTACACCTCGCAACGAGTGGGATTCGAACTTACAACTTTAGCGGTGAAAGGCACTGATCGCAACTACAGTACAATCATGACCATGACGGTACCCCAGATATTAATACAGAAACATTTTTATCCAATATGAATATGTGTGGCATTAGTACAGGATAAAATATACTAAAGTTTTATTTTATCTATACCACTGTTGTATCAGAAAATTAATCGTCCCATTTATACAAAAATAACATAAAAAAAAATAGAGGTACTGCTGGACGCAAGAGTCCCGCATTGCAATGTACAAAGTTTCATGAACTTCTGATTAATCATGTAGGAGAATTTGCGATGATAAAGTGCATACTGAATTATCTCAAAATTTCTAAGTCCAAAGAAGCATAACAGGGGTAAAACTCAATGGACAATAAAATCCTGTATATCGCAAAGTTCAAACATCATGATCTTAAATTCCACAAAGTTTGGTGGAAATCGGACAAAAGATGTGGAAGTTGGCCCAGACAGACAGACAGACAGACAGACAGACAGACAGACAGACAAGACAGACAGACCGATTCCTATATAACCCCCCAAACTATGTTTGCAGGAGGTATAAAAATATAGCAGAAATTGCCATTTGCTAAGACAGCTATATTTCATGCTTATATTTCAATTTTTATTTTATATCAAATGCATGAATATCATGAAAATTAAAATATATTATATTTAGATACATAGAATAACAGCAGCTATGAAGGTTGAGTATTACAGCGAGTCCAATAAGAAAAGCTGTGATACTAGTAATAATGTATGGCAAAACCTTCAAAACTGACATTATTGTTTTTATCGGTAATGATGTCACAATGTGTTTGAAGTCACACTGACTGATAATTTTCAGTATCAGTCAGTCTGTTGAAACTGAAAATATCCGTTAGTGAGATCTAAGGGAAAATGAATAAATGACCCGATTATAGGCCTGTAGAAAAACAGATGTCATGCTGTAGCACGATTAAGCTTGTAATTTAAATATGAATAAAATAAAACTTGAAATAGGAATGTATGCCAACAAGCTAACAACAGATTAAATCAGTAATAAATTAGAAAAGTGATTCCATCCTGCATAATATGAAGCTTCAATTGATAAGCATGTCGTTGATGATGCAATCATCCATAAATACTGGCTGCAAGATACAAATATTTGATTCACTGACTTTCCGGTGATTATTTTAACCATTATACTCTAGTGTATCACATCGTAAGCTGTGAATGTCTGAAAAAGAGAGGGGGAAAATTAAATAAAGTTCTAAAAAATATTTTTATTTAATGTTAGAGGAAAGACTGGTTGGCTCGGAATCAGAATATTGTGTCCAATGTCCACCCACGAACTGTTGTTTCTTTGAGCTAGCACTATAAAAATCCAACTCAGTGCGTTGTTGATGTGATTTAATTTATTGTGTTTAATGCCACTTTCAGCAATATCATGGCGACCAGTATTAGTGATGGAGGAAGCCAGAGTACCCGGAGAGAACCACCGACCATGGGCAAGCAACTGGTAAACTTTATCACTTGCGGCTGTGAGTCGAGTGCATTCTTTATTGTAATTTAAAAAGCCAGGCGTGAACCCACGCCGTATTGGTGATAAGACTTGTAAGAGTTGATAGGTAATCCAACTACCTGACTCATTGAGCTCCCCATCATCATCATCATCCTCTCATCAAAATATAACTTCTTCTCACCATGATATAGCTGAAACATTCGGCATTAAACAATAATCAATCACTCCATGTGACCCTCTGGTGTATGGCTCATATTATATTTTCACACATATGTACAAAATTAAAAAAATCAATCAAACATTATCTTATGGTTTGATTTCCAATAAAAAAGAAAATATATTCTAATAAAAATTTTATAAACAAGATTTTTACATATGTATCCCACATATGTCGGCCATATGATTGAGACATTGGTTATTTTCTTTGGACACACACGTGTGTACCATACCTATGTAGCACATCAATTGAAGTTTAATATTTTAACATGATATAGGGTTAGGGTTATGGTGTTTAATGCCACTTTCAACAATATTCAGCTATATTATGGTGGGCTGTTGTATTAGTGGAGGAAACCGGAATGCCCGGTGAAAACCATCGACCTGCCACAAGTCACTGATAAACTTTATCGCATAATGTTGTATCCAGTACACCTCGCCTGAGTGGGATTCAAACTCATGTTAGTGGCGATAGGCACTGATTGCATAGATAGATAGTTATAAATCTTACTACCATACGATCACGACCATGATGGCCCCTTATTTGTCAATAGGAGATCAGTAACTTTTTTTTATTATATCTTTCCAATAAAATGTTTTTTTTTTTTGTATTTTAAATTCTGTTTACAGACTTTCTCACATGAGAGAAATTTCAGAAGACGATACAGAATAAAAATAATTCTTACATCATCTGGTGCATCTCCACTGGCCCTGTCATTTCTGTCATCATCTTCTCCATCTGATGTATCCTCCCCAGAAGTATCATCGTGTATTGGTGCAGAGGTCACTTCTGTAAAAGTAAAATTTATCATGATGAATCGGACCAAACAACACATAATGCAATATCAAAGACCAACGCAGAAATCACATGTATACTAAAAAAACATATTATCATTGTGAACCTGCAGATAGTATGCTAAAGGTGTTTACGTTTTTTTTTTAATGTAAAATTACCTGTCATATTTTAGAATGTGATAGTTGTTGGGAGTATATATTACCTGTCATATTTTTACAGTGTGATAGTTGTTGGAGCATATATTACCTGTCATATTTTTAGAGTGTGATAGTTGTTGGAACATATATTACCTGTCATATTTTTAGAGTGTGATAGTTGCTCTAGCATATATTACCTGTCATATTTTTAGCATGTGATATTTGATGGAGCATACATTACCTGTCATATTTTAGAGTGTGATAGTTGTTGGAACATATATTACCTGTCATATTTTTAGAGTGTGATAGTTGTTGGAGTATATATTACCTGTCATATTTTTAGAGTGCGATAGTTGTTGGAGCATATCTTACCTGTCATATTTCTAGAGTGTGATAGTTGTTGATAACAAGTAAGGCACACTCTGAGAGGTTTAGATGATTGTTGGGGTAACAACCACTTCTGATTAGAACAGCCATTACAAACAACAGTTCCACACTTTCTACAATGATGCTGTAAAATAAAAATCAACAGAATTATTAAAAGTTTATTTTGCTTTGTTTTCTTTCATTTCGTTTGTTTGTCTGTTTATTTATTTTGCTTTCTTTGTTTTGTAGTGCTGTTGCCTCTCTCTTACTACAGGATGGGCATGGGGTATCATGTACAATTATTCACTGTACATTTTTGCTCAAAATAATGGCAACGATAACAAATTTTTCCAATTTAATGCTAAATTAGGGTTTGATGAATCCAAACAAAAAATTCTTGTCTATATGATGCTAATGGTAGTGAAAAGGCCATTTGATGCTTGATAGCAAAGGACATTCCCACCTCTTACAACACCATTCTATCTGTATAATAAAGTTGCCAGTGGTAATAGGTTTACTTAGCAATATTTTACTAACATTGTAAACAAGGTCATATAAAAGAGATGACAAAAAAAATAGTTGAGAGAGAAAATGTTCTACTAGATTAGGTTGAATGGTTCTACGAGGAAACAAATGTTTCTACCTGACAGAATATGAAATAGTTCAAGCTACATTTTGAACGAGACAATCCAAAGACCATGCCAGTTAGGTTTCGCTTAATTTGACTAATTGGTTTAGATCTTTAAAGGATATTTTTGTTATAAATCATCCTATTTGCATATACTCAACATTAATTGGCAATAGTCAACACTATATATTTCATAGAAAAACTTGGATAACATATATAGAAATGTTTATCGTGTACGAACAGTCTAAATTAAACCCATTTCCATCTGAAAATAACAAGCTTTGGCTATATGAAGTGTTGTACCCCCCCCCCCCCCCCCCCCCCCCCCCATGTGGCCATGATTGTATGGTAGTTGGATTTATAACTACTTACGTAATCAGTGCCTATCACCACTGATGTTGTGAGTGCGAATCCTTATCAGGGCGAGAAGTACAACATTATGTGATAAAGTTTGTCAGTGACTTGCAACAGGTCGGTAGTTTTCTCCGGGTCCTCTGGTTTCCTCCACACAATATAACTGAAATATTGTTGAAAGTGGCATTAAACACCATCAAACAAGCAACAATTAACCGTGTTGTATTTTAACCTACCTTTCTATTTAATAAACTGAACTGTGATTTTTTACAGTGCATACAGGTCAAGGCATCAGAATCTGGTACCCATACTGGTGAATCATTCTCTGAATTCTGAGTTATCCCTCCTGTTTGAAAAAAAAATACCTTGTAAGTTTATAACTTGTGTCAGATCCATTGTCTGTTTATTTGCTTGACAATAAAATGTGTTTAAAATAAAGTAGAGAAAAAAAAATATTCTCTAATTGAAAATTATTTTGACTTCAGTGGAATTCTTGTTTTAGATGAGAATAGGTGTGAAAAATTATTTGATTTCACATAACTTACAGCTTCATCTGAGTTTAAACTTCATTTTATATATTCCTAAATTTGGACAAAGGGGCAAAGCATACACTACCTGCAAAGAGGATTTTTAAAACTTGCTGCTTCTCAGGGAGACCCTGAGTAAAAAAAACTAATATTGGTAAATTCTTGCTTAATAATCTACAACTGCTGCGGTTGTCGTGGTTGTGATCATGTCAGTTGGATTTATAACTACCTGTGCAATCAGTGCCTATCACCGCTCATGGCGATGTATACTCGATACAACATTATGTGATAAAGTTTGTCAGTGACTTGCAACAGGTCAGTGGTTTTCTCAGGATACTTCGGTTTCCTCCACAAATAAAACTGATTGCCACGATATAACTGAAATATTGTTGAAAGTGGTGCTAAACACCATAACTTAACCCATAAAATATGACAACAAACAATACAATACAATACTTGACAAAAACTTACTTTTTAATAACAAATCGTTGACACATTTCCTTATATGTGACATCCATTGGGATTTTTCTGTTGACGTCGCAGCATACACAACAAAAGATTTACTAGGACTTATTATCTTCCATCCATTTCTTAATGCTGAAAATATAAGTATTATTCTTATTTTACCAATAACTAATATAATGGCAGGCCTTTCAATAAGGGGTGGTACCAATTATTTTTTTCGCTTAAATTAGTCTTTGGTACCTCCTGATTTTAAAGAGTATTGTATAACATAATCATGAAAATTTTTCAAATTTAATACAAAGTACCACCTGTAAATAGTGAAGTACTGGTACAATTGAAAAATATTGAAAGCCCTGTAATGGAAATTATTTAAACCAAATTACATTGTATGTAAATTATTAATTTTCACGAATATTCTAGATAAAATTACTGAATTAATTCCATTAATTTGACATCATTATTTTTCAGTAACTATATTTACCAACAAGAGCAGATTTTGCTATAACTTTTTTTTAATTTTTCTATGAAAATGAAATTCTAATAAAAAAAAAATATTCATGAATGATATTTAATTTTACGAAACAAATTTTACACAGAAAATGGAGAAATTTGATTGAATAACAAATAAGACATTAAATATGTTGTATTGCTATGGTAACTAAATGTGTGTTATACTTAAACTGTAATATAGCTTAATTAGTTATATACATGTAGGGAGAGATAGTATATGCATGTATACAGGAGATATAAAACCTAAAATGAGGCACAATAACTAAAGGCCCTAAATATTTGTTCCATCCACTGAAATGAATTAATTCTAGGCTAAGTGTGCTGAGCCTGTGTCGCTCAACTGTCACTTTGCTTTGAGGAAGCTTATACAGAACCTTCCATAGGTGCTTCCTACCAAATTTAGTTAAAAACCAAGTTTCGGTTCATATGGCTAGGCAGTTTCAAAGGAGAAGATTTTTTAGAAATCGACCAATCAGAAACAAGAATTGCATGTGGTGGCCACGCTTGCTAACCGATCGGGACGAAATGAGCAATCTTCATAGAGGACATTCCATAGATGCTTCCTGCCAAGTTTTGTTCATTTGGCCAATCCATTTCAGAGGAGAAGATTTTTTTAAATCAGCTAATCAGAAACAAGAATTACCTGTGGCGGCCATGTTTGGTAATGGATCATAACAAAATTTGCACCCTTTAGAGGACCTTCTATAGATGCTTCCTACCAAGTTTCAGTTCATTTGGCAGAGGAGAAGATTAAAATGTGAAAAGTTAACGTACGACAGACGATGGACGCCAAGTGATGGCAAAAGCTCATATTGCCTTTCATATCCTGCAGTCCTCGAAATTGAAAAATTGCATTTACTGGTCCAAATCAAATTCTTGAATTTATTTTGATATAGTTCTAAATAAAGACTGAAAAATTTACTGGTCCAAACAAAGTTTTACTGATCTTGGGCCGAAGGACAGATGCTCATCGTGAGGACTTTATCCTTATATTATCTTGATGGTAGATGCAGCATTGGATAGGCTGATAATAGTTTTGACACTTTGCCTCTAAACTTTTTCTATACCTTTAGCTCAATTTTGAAAATTTCAAACAAATTTTAATGCAACAATAAATAAAACCATGATTCTAATTGGATAATAATACTAGCATTTTGAACTCATCAAATACACAATTGAAAAAAAAATTGTAGACATTTACCAACTTATCGTTAACATACATGGAATGCCAAATTGCAAGTTCTACCCAATACGTAAAAAATAGGGAAAAAAAATTTTCCGAATGAAAAGGAGTCGTCTCACTCAAAGAAGGCATTAGATGTATGTATTAGAGAAAATTCAAACCAAAATTTATTTCTAATGCTTTTTTTTATTGTTGCAAAAAAAAAATATATAAGTCGTCTACAGGTACTTACATCAATCTAATATTTTACTCTTGCATGTTGTCAATTAAATTTGCAACCATAAAATTTGATTGATGTCATCAAATATTGATTAATATATTTGGAAAAAAGAAAACCACACTAGACTACAAACAATTACATTTGCAACAGTAAAATTTAATTGATGTCATCAAATATTCATTAATACATTTGGGAAGAAGAAAACCACACTAGACTACAAACAATTAAATTTGATTGATGCCATCAAATATTCATTAATACATTAGGAAAGAAGAAATCCACACTATACTACCGGTACAAACAATTAAATTTGCAACAGTAATATTTGATTGATGTCATCAAATACTCATTAATATATTTGGGAAGATGAAAACCACACTAGACTACAAACAATTAAATTTGCAACAGTAAAATTTTACTGATGTCATCAAATATTCATTAATACATTTGGAAAGAAGAAAACCACACTAGACTACAAAAAATTAAATTTGCAACAGTAAAATTTGATTGATGTCATCAAATATTCATTAATACATCTGAAAAGAAGAAAACCACACTAGACTACAAACAAACATCAGATACCTGTTCCTGCTGTTGTGTATGATCTACCTTGAAGAAAAGTAGTAATAATAGTCATTTATCAATGTATTATTTTATATATTTTGTACTAAAAATAAAAATGTAGATATCAAATTAAATGTGCACGACACATTTCTGGAATAACCTCAAAGTCAAAAGATTATATACTATATAGTTCCTATATTAAAACAAATGTGGGTTGATTGCAGAGATTTTTTTTTATTTGTCAGCTACCTGATTAGCAGGCCTTTCAATAAGTGGTGGTACCAGGTTCTTTTATTCACCTAAAATGGTATTTGGTACCTCCTGATTTTGAAGAGTGTTGTATTAGATATTCATGAAAATTGTTCAGATTTTAATAAAAAAGTACCGACTGTAAATAGTGAAGTACTGGTCGTACACTTGAAAAATACTGAAAGCCCTGGTTTAATAGAAAATAATGTACTTAGAAATTAACATACTCAGCTTTTGTGATATTTTCAACAATAATGAAAGACATATTGTGAGTGGATAAATGAGAATGCATTTTTCTACCACATTTTTACATTTTCTTAAAAACAGACTACAGATAAATGATTTTTATTTTAAACATACAATTTACTTACACATTTCATCGTCAACATTTTCTAACTTTATATCTTCTAAAGATATCAAATGCTGTCTGTTATACTGAAAATATAAAGACTTTGTTAGATTTCAAACAGAATTTTAGGAACTGTGACTTTAATCTTAATGGAAAGAACAACTTGAAGATATCAAAGGGGAAATCAGAAACTGTAAATTGAAGAACAGACAGTGCAATGGCCAAAAGAACTAGAGGCTCAGTGGGCTGAGCCTGTGTCGCTCACCTTTCATTCTGCTTTGAGGAAACTTAATACAGAACCTTCCATAGGTGCTTCCCACCAAGTTTCGGTTCATTTGGCTAAACAGTTACAGAGAAGAAGATTTTTAGAAATCGACCAATCAGAAACAAGAATGGTTTGTGGCGGCCATGTTAATTAACGGAGGGGAACTAAATGCATAATCTTTATAGATGACCTTCCAATGATGCTTCTTACCAAGTTTTGATTCATTTGACAAAGCGGTTTCAGAGGAGACGATTTTTAGAAATCAACCAATCAGAAACAAGAATTGCCTGTGGCGGCCATGTCTGTTAACGGATCGGAAAAAACTAGCAATCTTTATAGAGGACCTTCCAATGATGCTTCCTACCAAATTTCGATTCATTTGGCCAAGTGGTTACAGAGGAGAAGATTCTTTAGAAATCAACCAATCAGAAACAAGAATTGCCTGTGGTGGCCATGTTTGTTAACAGATCGGAACGAAATCAGCAATCTTTATAGAGGACTTGCCATAAATGTTTCCTACCAAGTTTCGGTTCATTTGACAAAGCAGTTTCAGAGGAGAAGATATTTAAAAATGGGCCAATCAGAAACAAGAATTGCCTATGGTGGCCATGTTTGTTAACGGATTGGAACTAAATGAGCAATCTTTATAGAGGACCTTCCAAGGATGCTTCCTACCAAGTATCGTTTCATTTGGCAAAGCGGTTTTAGAGGAGACGATTTTTTAGAAATCAACCAATCAGAAACAAGAATTGTCTGTGGCGGCCATGTTTGTTAACCGATCGGAATTAATGAGCAATCTTTATAGAGGACCCCTCAAGGATGTTTCCTACCAAGTTTTGATTCATTTGACCAAACGGTTTCAGAGGAGAAGATTTTTTTTCAGAAATTAACCAATCAGAAACAAGAATTGCCTGTGGCAGCCATGTTTGTTAACGGATCGGGACGAAATGAGCAATCTTTATAGAGGACCTGCCATATATGCTTCCTACCAAGTTTCGGTTCATTTGGCAAAGCGGTTTCAGAGGAGAAGATATTTAAAATTCGACCAATCAGAAACAAGAATTGCTTATGGCGGCCATGTTTGTTAATGGATAGGGACAAAATGAGCAATCTTTAGAGAGGACTTTCCATAGCTGCTTCCTACCAAGTTTCACTTCATTTGACTGAGGGGTTTCAGAGAAGAAAATTAAAATGTGAAAAGTTAACGGACGACAGACGACATACAACGGACGCCAAGAGCTCACTTTGCCTTTGGCAAGGTGAGCTAAAAAAGGACAAACAATGATCTAAAATCACTACACAGAAAACTAAAGATTGAGCAACATGAACCCCACTGAAGACCGAAAGCAAATTCAGGTGCTCCAAAACTAAATTTCCATATATAAATGTATTGTGGTATTCAGTGGTGGAGATATAATTAATGTTGCTAGGATAATGAACAACCAGAGGCTCTCAAGAGCCTGTATCGTTCACCTGGTAATAAAAAAAACCAATTGGTCCTATGTAAAAACTATGTCCTGCAGTGGTAGCCATCTTGGAATTATGATCAACATAAAAAACACAAAGTTTGTAAAGGACCTTCCAATGATTGATGCACAGTTTAGGTTCAATCAGTGCAATAGCTTCAGAGAAGAATATATTTCTGTATTTTCCCCATATGGTTCTGTGTTAATACTATGACCTGTGGTGGCAGCCATCTTGGATTTCCGATCGGCATAAAAAACAGAGGACCTTCCAATGATCATTCCTGGGCAGTTTGGTTTCAACTGTCCAAGTGGTTTCAGAGAAGAAGCATTTTGAAACATTTTTCCCATAGGGTCCAATGTTAAACTAAGTCCTGCCGTAGCCGCCATTTTGAATTTCATATCGGAACAAAAAACGCAAGTTTGTAGAGGACCATCCAATGAACATTCATGTACAGTTTGGCTTTAATCATATTTGTAGTTTCTGAGAAGAAGGCATTTGAACATTTTCCCATAGGGTCCAATGTTAATATATGTCCTGCGGTGGTGGCCATCTTGGATTTCCGATCGGCATAAAAAACACACACCTTGTAGAGGACGTTCCAATGATCATTCCTGGGCAGTTTGGTTTCAATTATCCAAGTGGTTTCAGAGAAGAAGCGTTTTGAAACATTTTTCTCATAGGGTCCAATGTTAAACTAAGTCCTGCCGTAGCTGCCATTTTGAATTTCATACCGGAACAAAAAACGTAAAGTTTGTAGAGGACCATCTAATGAACATTCATGTACAGTTTGGCTTTAATCATATTTGTAGTTTCTGAGAAGAAGGCATTTGAATATTTTCCCATAGGGTCCAATGTTAATCTATGTCCTGCGGTGGTGGCCATCTTGGATTTCCGATCGGCATAAAAAATAGAAACTTTGTAGAGAACCTTCCAATGATTATTCCTGGGCAGTTTGGTTTCAACTGTCCAAGTGGTTTCAGAGAAGAAGCATTTTGAAACATTTTTCCCATAGGGTCCAATGTTAAACTAAGTCCTGCCGTAGCCGCCATTTTGAATTTCATATCGGAACAAAAAACCTTAAGATTGTAGAGGACCATCCAATGAACATTCATGTACAGTTTGGCTTTAATCATATTTGTAGTTTCTGAGAAGAAGGCATTTGAACATTTTCCCATAGAGTCCAATGTTAATCTATGTCCTGCGATGGTGGCCATCTTGGATTTCCGATCGGCATAAAAAACAGTAACTTGGTAAAGGACATTCCAATGATCATTCATTTACAGTTTGGGTTCAGTCAGTTCATTAGTTTCAGAGAAGAAGATCTTTGAAATTTCAGCCAATCAGAGCATATTATTGGCCCTGGCAGCCATACTGAATATCCGACTGGAACGAAAAACAGTAACTTTGTAGAGGACCATCCAAGGAACATTCCTGCTAAGTTCGGTTTCAATCGGCCAAGTGGTTTCGGAGAAGAAGCTTGAAATGTGAAAAGTTTACAGACGACAGACGACGGACGCCAAGTGATGGCAATAGTTCACCTGGACCTTTGGTCCAGGTGAACTAAAAACTGATTGGTAAACACTTCTCATGTTAAGGAAACATTCACAAAATGATAATGGTCATGCACACAACCCCAATAAGTAGCTTTAACAATATTTCAGTTATATCGTGGCAGTCAGTTTTATTGGTGGAGGAAACTGGAGTACCTGTAGAAAACCACTGACCTGTCGCAAGTCACTGACAAACTTGATCTCATAATGTTGTATTGAGTACACCTCGCCATGAACGGGGTTCGAACTCACAACTTTAGTGGTGATAGGCACTGATTGCACAAGTAGTTGTAAATCCAACTACCATACGATCAAGACCACGACGGCCCTCTATTAAATTTAAATTTAAACAAATTTTAATGTTCCATGTATACTTACCTTTTTCTTGCTAATCATAATTGTACCATACACTAATATATCATTAAATAAAAAGAATTGTCTAGGTTTTGGTTTCTTTCTACACATCTTTGTTAGCACCCCTTCTCCAACTAAGGCTCGTCCCGGTAAAGACAGAGGCTGAAAATAGAGATATTAAATTACTTTTTGTTTCACTAGCATGGAATACATTAGATAAAGTTTTCTCTATGATAAACAGTGTTGAAACATTTTTTTAGTATACATTTTAATTCATTGCATCACATTTCAAAACGATTTGACAGAAGAAGAAAAAACAAATACAGGTAAAGTTTATTTTTGACACAAAAGCATGAGCCTGTATTGCTCACCTGGTAAAAAAGATTTTATTGCCTATTGTAGCAATTTTGATCTCCAAGGACTTGAATTCAATAGACCACAGGATCTTCACTGGTACAAAATTGAATCTTCATATCACAATGAACGTCAGAAGATTTTAACATTACTTTCCCATTACATCCAATATAAATCAACCTTCAATGTTGATGACCATTTTAAATGTTGAGCAAGCTAGATCATCAAATGTAAAAGGGGATCAACCAAACCCAAAGTTTGCTAGCAATTGGCACTTTACAGAATTTTTCAGAATGTTTTTATTGATTTTTTTGTCAAACTTTCTATATTTAGTAACAGAGGTGGCCATGTTTGATGGAAGTTTGAATCATTAACCATAATACTTAAAGAGGATCACAACTGTATTATTTCCTTAAAGTTTGGTAGCAATTGGCACTTTACAGAATTTTTCAGAATGTTTTTATTGATTTTTTTGTCAAACTTTCTATTTTTAGTAACAGAGGTGGCCATGTTTGATGGAAGTTTGAATCATTAACCATAATACTTAAAGAGGATCACAACTATTTCCCTAAAGTTTGGTGGCAATTGGCACTTTACAGGATTTTTTTTTTTTTTTTTTTCGCCTTGAGAATGACATCTATTTTTAGATTCAGTACATATACAAATAACCTGAACTTTTTAAACCAATTAAAACACGTATAAAATGACATGTGACTAAAATTAATTTATAAGCAATTGGCCTTTTTCAGGATTTTTCAGAATTCTTTTATTGAATTTTTTGTCAAATTTTCTTTTTTTTATAGAGGTGGCGGTCATGTTTGATGGCGGTTCAGGTCATCAACCATAATACTTAAAGGGGATCACAAATGTATCATTTCAACGAAGTTTGGAAGCAATTGCACATTCACATAATTTTTCAGGATATTTTAATTGAATTTGCCCATATGTTCTACTTTTAGTAATGGCAACCATGTCGGTTGGTCGACAGGCACATCAGAATTTTTTTTTAAAGTAGACACCCTGAGGATGATTGCGGCCAAGTTTGGTTCAAATTGGTTCAGTGATTTCAGAGATGAAGATTTTTGAAAAAGTTTACATATATACTACGACAGACGACAAGTGATGGCAATAGCTCACGTGGGTTTTTGGCCAGGTGAGCTAAAAATGTCTTCCCCAAAATTCATTTTAATGAAACAAGTCAAAAAGGGTAACAACTCATTCAATAATGGTCCGTATGAGTTGTGCCTACAAACGACAGTACAAAAACAATATGTCTCCCCTATGAAAGTCAAACTAGAGCCAGTAGAGGCTCCCAGGAGCCTGTATAGTTCACCTGGGTATAATAACATCAGTCAATAAAACTTTATAACTTCGGTAAAAAAAATAACAAATGTAGCCCTCGTCATTGCAGACCCCTTCTCCAAAACAATTTGGGCAGGGCTTCCCCCTTTAATGTAAGTTATCAAAATTGCTGTAAAAAACATATGTCAATGATTCTCAGAATTTAGCTTTTGCTACTTCACATTTTGTAATAGAGTTGCTTCCCTTTGATTATTTGAGTACTAGTAACCAAAAGCAGTGAGTTAACAACAAAATGCTTTTCAAGAGGAATAACTCTCCACACAGTTGTCGCACATTTTCAACTGTGGGGAAAATTTTTGTAGATCTTGACATGCTGAACATTTTTGCAGTTTAAACTTTCCCTCTATCTCTAATAGTTTTTGAGATTTTAGATGCGAGTATTAAAATTTAGAACATTTTGATGAAAAAAGGGCAATAACTCCAAAATGGGTAATGGGATTTACTTCAAAATTGCGGGGTATGTAGATCTTGACATGCTACAAATTCCTGCAATTTAAACTTAACCTTTATCTCTTATAGTTTTTGAAATATAAGACGAAAAGTATTAAAATTAAAAACAAATTGATGAAAAAAGGGCAATAACTCCAAGATGGGTAATCAGATTTACTTCAAATTGCAGGGTAGGTAGATCTTGACATACTGAACATGTTTGATGTTAAAACTTAACATCTATCTCTTATAGATTTTGAAATAAAGAACGAAAACTATTAAAATTTAGAAAATTTGATGAAAAAAGGGCAATAACTCCAAAATGGGTAAGGGGTTTTACTTCAAAATTGCAGGGTAGATAGATCTTGACATGGTGCACATTTTTCCAATTTAAACTTAACATCTATCTCTTATAGTTTTTTAAATAAAGGACGAAAAGTATTAAAAGTTTGATGAAAAAAGGGAAATAACTCCAAAATGGGTAATGGGATTTACTTCAAAATTGCAGGGTGGGTAGATCTTGACATGCTGCACATTCTTGCAATTTAAACTTAACCTTTATCTCTTATAGTTTTTTTAAATATAAGACGAAAAGTATTAAAATTTTACAAATTTGATGAAAAAAGGTCAATAACTCCAAGATGGGTAATCAGATTTACTTCAAATTGCAGGGTAGGTAGATCTTGACATACTGAACATGTTTGATGTTAAAACTTAACATCTATCTCTTATAGATTTTGAAATAAAGGACGAAAACTATTAAAATTTAGAAAATTTGATGAAAAAAGGGCAATAACTCCAAAATGGGTAAGGGGTTTTACTTCAAAATTGCAGGGTAGGTAGATCTTGACATGGTGCACATTTTTGCAATTTAAACTTAACATCTATCTCTTATAGTTTTTTTAAATAAAGGACGAAAAGTATTAAAAGTTTGATGAAAAAAGGGAAATAACTCCAAAATGGGTAATGGGATTTACTTCAAAATTGCAGGGTGGGTAGATCTTGACATGCTGCACATTCTTGCAATTTAAACTTAACTTTTATCTCTTATAGTTTTTGAAATATAAGACGAAAAGTATTAAAATTTTACAAATTTGATGAAAAAAGGTCAATAACTCCAAGATGGGTAATCAGATTTACTTCAAATTGCAGGGTAGGTAGATCTTGACATACTGAACATGTTTGATGTTAAAACTTAACATCTATCTCTTATAGATTTTGAAATAAAGGACGAAAACTATTAAAATTTAGAAAATTTGATGAAAAAAGGGCAATAACTCCAAAATGGGTAAGGGGTTTTACTTCAAAATTGCAGGGTAGGTAGATCTTGACATGGTGCACATTTTTGCAATTTAAACTTAACATCTATCTCTTATAGTTTTTTTAAATAAAGGACGAAAAGTATTAAAAGTTTGATGAAAAAAGGGAAATAACTCCAAAATGGGTAATGGGATTTACTTCAAAATTGCAGGGTGTGTAGATCTTGACATGCTGCACATTCTTGCAATTTAAACTTAACTTTTATCTCTTATAGTTTTTGAAATATAAGACGAAAAGTATTAAAATTTTACAAATTTGATGAAAAAAGGTCAATAACTCCAAGATGGGTAATCAGATTTACTTCAAATTGCAGGGTAGGTAGATCTTGACATACTGAACATGTTTGATGTTAAAACTTAACATCTATCTCTTATAGATTTTGAAATAAAGGACGAAAACTATTAAAATTTAGAAAATTTGATGAAAAAAGGGCAATAACTCCAAAATGGGTAAGGGGTTTTACTTCAAAATTGCAGGGTAGGTAGATCTTGACATGGTGCACATTTTTGCAATTTAAACTTAACATCTATCTCTTATAGTTTTTTAAATAAAGGACGAAAAGTATTAAAAGTTTGATGAAAAAAGGGAAATAACTCCAAAATGGGTAATGGGATTTACTTCAAAATTGCAGGGTGGGTAGATCTTGACATGCTGCACATTCTTGCAATTTAAACTTAACCTTTATCTCTTATAGTTTTTTTAAATATAAGACGAAAAGTATTAAAATTTTACAAATTTGATGAAAAAAGGTCAATAACTCCAAGATGGGTAATCAGATTTACTTCAAATTGCAGGGTAGGTAGATCTTGATATACTGAACATGTTTGATGTTAAAACTTAACATCTATCTCTTATAGATTTTGAAATAAAGGACGAAAACTATTAAAATTTAGAAAATTTGATGAAAAAAGGGCAATAACTCCAAAATGGGTAAGGGGTTTTACTTCAAAATTGCAGGGTAGGTAGATCTTGACATGGTGCACATTTTTGCAATTTAAACTTAACATCTATCTCTTATAGTTTTTTAAATAAAGGACGAAAAGTATTAAAAGTTTGATGAAAAAAGGGAAATAACTCCAAAATGGGTAATGGGATTTACTTCAAAATCGCAGGGTGGGTAGATCTTGACATGCTGCACATTCTTGCAATTTAAACTTAACCTTTATCTCTTATAGTTTTTGAAATATAAGACGAAAAGTATTAAAATTTTACAAATTTGATGAAAAAAGGTCAATAACTCCAAGATGGGTAATCAGATTTACTTCAAATTGCAGGGTAGGTAGATCTTGACATACTGAACATGTTTGATGTTAAAACTTAACATCTATCTCTTATAGATTTTGAAATAAAGGACGAAAACTATTAAAATTTAGAAAATTTGATGAAAAAAGGGCAATAACTCCAAAATGGGTAAGGGGTTTTACTTCAAAATTGCAGGGTAGGTAGATCTTGACATGGTGCACATTTTTGCAATTTAAACTTAACATCTATCTCTTATAGTTTTTTAAATAAAGGACGAAAAGTATTAAAAGTTTGATGAAAAAAGGGCAATAACTCCAAGATGGGTAATCAGATTTACTTCAAAATTGCAGGGTAGGTAGATCTTGATGTGCTGATCATTTTTGCAATTTAAACTTAACCTTTATCTCTTATAGTTTTTTTAAATATAAGACGAATAGTATTAAAATTTTACAAATTTGATGAAAAAAGGTCAATAACTCCAAGATGGGTAATCAGATTTACTTCAAATTGCAGGGTAGGTAGATCTTGACATACTGAACATGTTTGATGTTAAAACTTAACATCTATCTCTTATAGATTTTGAAATAAAGGACGAAAACTATTAAAATTTAGAAAATTTGATGAAAAAAGGTCAACAACTCCAAAATGGATAATCAGATTTACTTCAAAATTGCAGGGTAGATAGATCTTGCTGTGCTAATCATTTTTACCCCATGTCAAATTTTTGATATTATTAACGGTTTTTGAGTTATTACCCAAAACCTGCAATTTTACAATATGTTCTACTTTTAATAACAGCGATTTTACCATATGTTCTACTTTTAATAACAGCGGTCATGTTGGTTGGTGTACGGCATCACCGGACACAATTTTGAAACTAGACACCTAGTGATGATTCAGACCAAGTTTGGTTTCCATTGGTCAAGTACTTTCAGAGGAGAAGATTTTTGAAAAAGCTTACGACGTACAACGGACGACGACGACGGACGCCAAGTGATGGCAATAGCTCACCTGACCCTTTGGGTCAGGTGAGCTAACAAGTCAAAAAGGGTAACAACTCATTCAATAATGGTCCATATGAGTTGTGCCTACAAACGACAGCACAAAAACAATGTCTCCCCTAGAAGAGGAAGAAGCTAGTTACACCATTGGTGTGGTTTATTGTTAGAGGGAGTAAAATAGTATTTATTCCTAAAAACATGCATTCACTGTTACCTACTCAGTACTGTAACCATGGTAATAGTTTTACGGTGACAACAAATAACTGGTAAAACCCAGTATTCGTGTCTAAATTGTTTTGTAAAACTTAATGTACTGTAATGCAGAGATAACAATTTTCAACACCAAATCACAAATTTTTAATAATTATGAATGAGTGCATATATTTTCCACCACAGGAATTACAATGTACCTACCTGCCCTGAAGCTCCAAAACATTGTTCAATAAATACTACTCTTCTTGCATTAGCTTCGCTATTCACTGAAAAGAAAATACAAATAATATTATGCTTTGTGTGTAACATTTCTATTTTAAATTGCTGAGAACACAACTACAAGACAGATATATGTACATTTGTATCTCAGTGCATGAATACGGACTTGTCTGAACCGTAGACAGCATCGTTTCCATCCTAAAACCACAGGCCGATAAATTTGTTTAAAATCATTTAAAAGAATATGCATAAACTAGAGGCTCGTCTGATGATGATAATCTCTTACCATTTTAAGTAGTCAATAATAGGAAAAATTATTCAACACATTAATCAAATCTGACATCGAGCAATGGACTATGGCTAAAAATGTCACAAAATTGATCATGTGGTACACTTATTGAGGGGGGGGGGGGGAATTTATTAAAATTCTAACTAAATTTTGGATTTATGGATTGTTAACTACCTAAAATGGTAAGAGATTATCACTATCTTTGCAGATTTTAACTAGACAATATGTCTACATATGAAATCTTACCTCCACTCGATCAGACACAAGATTTGATTTGAATTTTGGTGTTTAAACGCCACCTTTAGCAATATTTCAGCTATATCATGGCGACCAGTATTAATGGTGGAAGAAGCTGGAGTACCCGGAGAGAACCACCGACCATGGGCAAGCACTGGTAAATTGAATTCAAGTCACTTCGGCACCTGGTCATTTCGGCCCCTAGTTAAACGGCACTTGGTCAAATCGGCACCTGCCGATAGTCAATTCGGCACCTATGTATAATTAATGGGTTTATTATTTGTAATTTGAAAATCATCATTTTATTGATATTTTAGTGTTTAATATTTGAATGTATGTGAATGAAACATGTTGACTTGATGTCTTAATATGACTGAAAAATGTACATATTGTACATAGTTGCATAGTAAATGTCATGATTATTAGTCCGAGCATGGTCATTTTCTCATATTCACCAATTAGTTAATTCTTATTTGAAAGGTTGAAAGAATTGTTTACAAAGGACTGGGAGCTATAAGGGCCAAAATCGGCCCCACCTCAGATGTCGATAAAATTTTCTCCAAAATAAAATGTAGATCGATCAACGCTTTCATACCCCAATGAAACTTCAAAAGAATGCATTCAATTCTTATAATTATATTTAAATCACACCAAAATTTAATATAGTTGAATTTTTCGTTGTTAATTTTATTTGTGTTAGACTATTTGCTGTTGGAAATTACTACACCATTGATTGTTTACATCTGACGTCATCATGGAGGCACGTGCAAGTTCGGATTTGAGTTTCATTGGGATATGAAACATCTCTTTTATAATCATGTGACCACTTCATAACCAATCATGTTGTAACATTTCAATGAAAAACGGAAGTAATGTAATTATTGTATTATAATGGGTACTACTAAACAGAGTCCGGTAGAGTCAGGAGAAGTCCGGAGGCTAAATATTAGTTTATATGTATATTAAATGATGTATTCCTGTGGTATTGGTTTTTTTTTTTTATATATTTCTTATAATTTCCAACAAAATAAATACTAAATAGGTTTTTATTGAAATATACAAGGTGATCAGCAATCGTTCATAGATTCAAAATGGTGGATAGAGTCCGGTAGCAATATCGTCGATTTACAGCATGTATTCTGCATATTTAATGATTGATTATTATTGTATATGTGTTTATCTATAGGCATTTTATCAAAGATTGAATAAAATAGCAAGTAACGTGGAAATATTCATATATACAAGATGATATGTAAATAGAGTCCAGTATTCAAAATGAATAGGCACAGAAGAAGCGGACACGTTTTTTGTTGGAGCACAAAACTTTTCACATATTTGAGTTTCTCCACCCACCTGCACTTGTTTACACCATTCAAACATTATAGTCTAGTCAAAATAGCATTTGACCTCAAAAAAATTGCAACAGAATTTTTCTTTCCGTTATCTTTTAGGGAAAGGCCCAAAATAAAATATATTAAAAGTCTACTAAAATCAACCCACGGGAAAGACGTCATTTTTTATCATAAAAAATCGCGTATTTTCGCTGATTTTAACGTTACAGATGGGATGCCGTACACAGACTATATATCAAGGGGAGACAATAAAAGTTTCTTCCCACTATGAATTGAAATATCAATAAACATATTATGTGATAATTATGAATTTGATAAGTATTCATCAGTAAAAATACAACATAATTATCATATCTATCATCTGAAGATCTAGGAATTATCTCCCTTTTTAGTAGAATATTGAATGTTGTTGCATTTATATTTTTCGTCTCCCGTGCCTTGAATGTATGCTTATTTCATTGATTTGTGTTCTTAAATACATTTTAATAACCATAAAAAAGAAAAGAAAATCTTTATAGGCTAGAACATGGATTTATAATTACAATAAGCATAAAAACATGAGAAATTCTCGTCCGATTTTTTTTCTACAGAATGTCGGTTTAACAAAAATGCACAAACTGTCAATTTTATTATTTTCAATATGAACATTAATGAGATATCAGGTTGGTTTGTTCTATTGATACGAAGGAGGACAATTTTAAGTTATTTAATTTTCAACAAATGATGGCGTTCCCCTGTCTATGGAACGCCGTTTTTACCATGCTATACTTATAAATACACATAGTAACTTCGTCCTGATTATGCATGAAATATTTGCGACTGGACGTTAAACAATTAACAATCAATCAATCAATACCAACAAAATAAGTAGATACTTGTTTACATTTGATTGTATATCAGACGAAATGACAAATATATTATTGCAAGTTTTATATGTACAAGTTTCATTGTAAATCCGAATCAAAGTGATTTTACACATGTAAACTAAGGCAGTTACGGATTTGTTTCGGAAGATTTGCCTCTATCATTTTGTTGAAATTATAGCTGCAATTTTACTTCAACGTTGACGTTTCAGTAACCGATTAAAAAAAGAAATTATGTGGCATGTCTTCAACAATAAAACTGTTTTATATATAGAATCCAACTAGCAAAGATTCCGTTAAAACAGCGATATTTTAAAATGGGTATTGTCGTCTGTACTCACACACACACGCAGTTGATGTTTCAACGCTTGACAACAACAGCTAATGGTATCTTTGAAAATACAGCAGAGGTGTTCAAATATGAATTCTCTAGTGTTCCTTCCTCTATGTTTGATTGCAACGGACTTCCTCGAGAGGCATGCAAGTCAAATTTAGTTGATGCAATATGGGCATGTGGAAGCGATTGTACACATGAAATAGATGGTGAGGGATTTCAGTATGTTCTTGATGGTGGCTCTTTACTTCAGCGAATTCCTTGGACACATGGTGATTCGTTTGGATCAATAGCACAAATGTATATTGATCATGTTATCAAGAAATACAAAGACCCTGTAATTGTATTTGACAGTTACCCAGAGCTTCCGTCAATCAAAGATGTAACACATTTGCATCGAACAAAAGAAATTGTTTCGCCGAACATAAATTCCACCCCTACTATGCCTTGCAAAATCAAAAAGGATCTTTTCATGTCAAACAGTCATAGCAAGCAAGCGTTTATAAATATGCTTTGTGAAAAGCTCAATGAGCATGACACAAGATATAAGAATGCAGTTGATGATGCAGATCTTCTTATTGCACAAACAGCCATAGATTGTGCTTTATCGTCAGAAGTCATTGTAATTGGTGAAGATACTGACTTGTTGGTGTTGCTTATTCATCACGTCAATCAACAGTTTAAAGAGTCCTTTCATATTTTTAAAATATTTTTCATAATTGATCTTTGTAATTTTAGAAATATCAACATCGAAATTTATTCCCAGAACAGTAAACGTAGTTTTTCCCCAGGAGAGATTCCAGTTTTCACATAGTCTATCACTGCTGTATTTTTTGCTTCCTATCCAAATAACTTGTGTTTTTGAAAAATTTATTTTAAGGCCTGATATCTTTTTGAACCATTCCAATTCCAAAAGTGTTTCATTTAATGATTCTTCTGATCCATCCAAAATTACTGATGTATCATCAGTGAACTGAGAAATTTCATGTTCTGAGTGCAAGACTTTAATTCCTTTTATTTTAGGGTTTTCTCTTATTTTTATTGCCATTATTTCAGCACATAGTATGAATAAATAAGGGGACAATGGATCCCCTTGCCTACAGCCTCTCTATACGAAAAAACTCAGATAAATTCCCTCCCTGATTGACTGCAGATTTAATGTTGTTATAAAATGTTTTAACCCATTTTTGAATAGATTCCCCAAAATTGAAATTTTTTTAAATGTTATTAAGAAAGTTCCATGATATTGAGTCAAAAACCTTCTCAAAATCTATTAACAAAAATAAACCAGGTATATCATTCTCCTCTGCATATTCCATTATATCAAACAAAAGCCTAATATTTTCCCCTATGTACCTATCTGCAATAAAACCAGTCTGATCATTATTAATTAATGTGGGGAGAACTTTTTTAATTCTATTTGCTTTCACCCCAGACCCTATCTTATATACTGTATTCAACAATGAGATTGGCCGACAATCTTTTAGAAAATGTCTTGATTTGTCTCCCTTTGGTGATTATACTTTGTTTTTGTGTAACAGATAAACTTCCTAAACTATACCCATAATTTAAAGAACCAATAACAAAAACTTTCAGATCTTTCCAAAAAAACTTTAAAAACTCTGATGTAAACCCATCTGATCCAGGACTTTTGTTATTTTTCATTTTTTTCAAAATTTCCCCAGCTTCAAAGCTCCCAATTTCCCCTTCTAAATTATCTTTTTCTTCTTCTGTGAGTTTTCTTATACTTGCCCCCTTCAAACCTTCCACTATATCTTTAAGACTACAACCTTTATCTTCATCTTTATTTTTGCACAAATTTTCATAAATATATTGTACTTTTTTTAATATCTCCTTCTGATCTGTAACAATTTCCCCATTATCTTTTTCAACTTTTGGAATTATCTTACTGGTACAATTTTTAGACTCTAGCCCACAAAAATATTTTGTTGGCTTTTCTCCTTCATCTACCCATTGAGCTCTTGATCTTACTAACTTACCTTTCATTTTTTCATTTCTAAGAGATTCCAATTCATGCTTTTTTGTTTCTAAATTTTCAATTGAGTTTTCAGTAACATTTTTTTCAAGGGTAGCAATTTCTTCTTGAAGATCTCTAAACCTCTGTTCCTTAATTTTTTTTATATAGCTTGCAAATGAAATTGTTTTTCCTCGTCTTTCTAAAAGAAACATTTCCATGGTCTTCAATGTTCAGTCGGATGCGGTGAATGTCGTGGATTAAATTGTTCCAATTCCGCTGCAATTGCAGAATCTGACTTCACTGACGAATAGGTACATGTTTACAGATAAATATTGTATTTAAAGGATATAACGAAACATTTCCTTCTTAACACTGTTAGAACTTCAAACTTTCCACATATTAATTGGAATACAGTCTAAATGATACTACAGAGATGTCAATAGAAATGTCATAAACATATTTTTTGAGGTATCGTCCTTTTATGGTCAATTAGACTTCCTACCCACACATAATGTTTCACAAATCTTAAATCTTTTCAACCAAAGTCTTTTGCTTATAACAACAGCTCATAAACTGATCTTTCGGTCTCATTTCAAATGATTTTCGAATACATATATGATCCATGATAGCTTTTCCCAGTTTTTGGTGATTTTTGGCATATTTTAAAATGTTTCACCCAAAATAACATTTCTTTCATTTTTTGTATTCAATATTGTTTTATGTCATAAATGTGTGGAAATCTTTGCATTACTTTAAATTTGGAGTTATTTTTTCACAAAAAAACCCAACATATGTGATTTTCTCAGTTTTTAACAAATTTGGGCTAATTTTGCTATTTTTACCCCAAATCAACACTTACCCAATCAACATTTAGCCATAAAGTTTTAAAATGATTCAAATAATGTTATTTTACTTTAATGGTATGACCTTTGAGCTTCTGTTACTATTTTTCCTTTTGTAGTCAGGTCACTTTATTTTTTCGCAACTTTTCACAAAAATTTGATCTTTTTACCCAAAAAATCTGAGGTTTATACTCCCGAAAAAAGGGTAAAATATTTTCTTTTTAATTGAACACCTGAAAAAGTGTTGCTAAACTTTTGATTTGGGATGGTTTGTTCAAGAACTAACATTTATGAGCATTTTCCAGTTTTTCACGATTTTTAACAAATTGTGCTCTTTTTTACCCTAAAAATACATTTTCCCCAACTGATATTGTGGTAGACTTTTAGTATGATGCAAAGAAAGCCTTTCAGGACTGGAAAATTTCCAAAATAATTCTGTTACAATTTTTTTGAGGTTTGCCATATTTTTCATCTATTTTGACTAGTCTATTATTTCAAACACGCTTCAGTGTCTCCTGTATATATTCCTGTACATTTTTAGACTTTTAGTGAACTTTGAAAATATTTGTCATTTTATGTCGAGTTGAACTGAGCGCAAGTTGGCTGCCCTGAAACACTTTCATTATTTTTGTGTTTCATATTAGTTAAGAGAAAAGCTTTTACTAAGAAATAATCGATTATAAGATCAAAATCTAACAATTTTTAGGATTTGTCTACAACAAACACCAAAACATTTATATTTGCAGACATCATTTTTTCTCGTGCTTTGCCGGATTTGGCGCCATTTTTAAAATGCATTAGCTTGCTTGGACTTTTATAACTATAATAGCTTAGCTTTATTATATTATTTTTATATAATCTATTAATATACCTTGGATTGCTCAGATACCTACCAGCACTCATGAGTTTAGCAAAACTTAATAAATATCTGAACAAATATTCTGCTGCGGTGATATACCAGCTCAATCCCAGAAGCTACGGGTACCAGTTGTTCTATCGGACAGCAAGGGTTTTTATCTAAAATCTAGTGTATCACAGAGAGTGGAACAAAATATCCTATGGTGGTGCGAATCGAGCAGGAAAACAAGTAAAGGAGTTAATTGGCTGAAAGAAAACCTGCCCCGTAAAATTAGATTATTGGGAGACATACATTTATATGTATGGTTAGCAACCTGCGACCTCACGTCAAAAACAAAAGGTGGAGCAGTCATCCGTAATCCTATTGACCAGACGCAGGACATATTAGAACAATACCAAACCAGAATTAATCTCGTGAAAGAATACCCAAACTCAAGTCAAAAGTAACATTGTTGGAAACCCCACTGTACTCTATAGCTTGTTACAATCAATTTAAAGGATTTAAATCATCATCCAAACAAGGTGAAAAAAGCAAGCCATCATTTGATCACTATCAGGATAAAGAATTGCAGTCTCGGATCCTTAACCTAAATTCGCAGATTAAAATCCTTAACCGGGGACTTGGTCAGATAGCTCCTGCCTTCAACCAAGACGTGTATAAAAGCACAAAAAGGCGGACACAACGGAGACAAGGCCCACCAACAACCAGTATCGTAACACGTGTTATCGGTTTTCGTGCTATTATCGATTAACAGTATTAACCCTCCATTCATATGACGATTGGAATTTTCAAAGAATGGCTAGTTAAATATTTTTTTGTGCATAAGATTGTTTTTAAAGCCATTCTTGTATTTTAATATACTCTCGATTACCTGGCAACTTTTGTTGTCAGTAAAATGGCGTCATCTGTTTCCGTGGCAAATAAAAACAAGGCAGATATACGGGATGGAAACGAATATAAAATCCGGAAATGGCTGGTTTTAAAATTTCATGGTTCTGGCCATCTACCAAATCATACTACATCTAAATAAAATAATAGAATGTTTGAAAATGACCACTTTCAAAATTGTGTTTACTTTTGATGTTTTTTTTAGTGCTGAAACCACAATGCACTGCAAAGTGACATGTATTTTATATAAGAAACAGGCACATTTCAGTCGGCTCTTTTGTTTACAAATACGATAAGTGACCCCATGATAGTTACATGACAGGAAGAGCAGGTGTCTGAGAGGCAGACGACATAGTTAAATTTTATATAGCCCTTCTGGATTTTTTTCCAGCTACTTTATAAATGAAGTACATTTTTGGCATTACAAAAAGTATGGTTCAATAGGTAGGTTCACTGTTTTTGGTACTTACGTCTTTAAAAGTAAATTTTATCATTTTTTACACATGTCAGCTTTCGTATTGTTTATGTTCCATAAATAGAAACCGGAAGACACGTCAAAAATAATGCGTGCGCTGTGGAAATCAAAATAAAATGGATACCACGAAAACAGATGACGCACGAAAAAAACATACCGTGACGATAATATTTATACCATATTTATTCATTGAAAAACAATAAGTACCACGATACAATGGAACACCAGGCTACTCTGTATAAATACCCGATTTTTTTACCTGGTAATTTAAGGCAATTGGTTATGCTGAACCTTAACAAATAACAGTGATTTGAGATAACTGAAACTGAAAGATGATTCAGTTTCACATCCACGGCACGTACATGTAGGCGTAGTCCTATAATATATGACCTCGCATTTATAAAGTATAATTTTAACGTTTTCATGCTGATTTTTTCATTTTTATTTAAATGTGAGGTCATATCGGAAATGTCAAAATATACGTAGCACTTTCCGCTGTCATTTCAAGTCGGGAGCAGATTCACAAGTTAACCCACTGCACACACCCCGAATCATGTAATTTACACCTCTTAACAATAAAAATGAATAAATAATTAACTTACCTTATCTGTAGAATCGTTAATCCCATTAGAACTGACAATTACTTGTCCAAGGTGAACTCATTCTCCTGCCGCCATAGTTTAAAATCAGTGTTAATTAAATTTACGGATTCTAGAAAAATATGTCACAAAACGAACTTTTTGTCCATTGTTTTGACTTTTTTAATGTTTGCTAATAAAATGCAGGTAACGAATCCCTGTTTTTGGTAATAAACAGTATTCAAAGTATTATACTATCAATATAAAGTATTTTGTTTGTGGTAAGCGAGCTTCAGTCTTCCGTAAAGTATAATAGTGATTCATACAAATTATCCAGATCACGGTAAAATAAAAAGAAATCAGAGTTTTGCGGCTTTGATGAAATTGGTTTTTTTTCTAGCTGCATGTATCTTCTCAAGCAAATAATTCACAATACACTATGCACTGCCTGGTGAGTTTGCGGTGAGTGAAGCAATCCTCATTCACTGCTATAGTGATTTTAACAGTTCACATAAGCAGACTAACTTCGATGATCACACTGTCTTCAAACAGTTTAACTCACATATTAAAATGTAGTAAGTATCCAATTTCACTGAGTGGCGGGTTAGCGGTGAGCGAAGCAATCCTCATTCACCGCTATAGTGATTTTAACAGTTCACATAAGCAGACTAACTTCGATGATCACACTGTCTTCAAACGGTTCAACTCGCATATTAAAATGTAGTAAGTATCCAATTTCACTGAGTGGCAGGTTAGCGGTGAGCGAAGCAATCCTCATTCACCGCTATAGTGGTTTTAACAGTTCACATAAGCAGACTAACTTCGATGATCACACTGTCTTCAAATGGTTCAACTCACATATTAAAATGTAGTAAGTATCCAATTTCACTGAGTGGCGGGTTAGCGGTGAGCAAAGCAATCCTCATTCACCGCTATAATGATTTTAACAGTTCACATAAGCAGACTAACTATAGTACGACGAAATCGTTGTTGAAGTAAAGCCATCTGAAAAATGCAATCCTCATTCAACGTGAACAGCCGCCCAAATTACAATTTACGCAAACTTAACATAACTCCATACGAGAATGTAGAAAATATCCAATTTCACTGAGTGGCGAGTTAGCGGTGAGCGAAGCAATCCTCATTCACCGCTATAGTGATTTTAACAGTTCACATAAGCAGACTAGCGTCGATGATCACACTGTCTTCAAACGGTTCAACTCACATATTAAAATGTAGTAAGTATCCAATTTCACTGCGTGGAGAGTTAGCGGTGAGCAATTCTAAAAAGACCATTATATACTGTCGTTCCATTGACACAGTTTCCGAGATTTTTTGCACCCTGAAAGACTGTCTTGGTAAAATGGCATATGTAGACGGCAAAATAGACTCTCAGCACATTTTACTTGAAATGTACCATAAAAGTACACATCAAGACTCCAAAGATAGAATTATCAATGAATTCAAGAAGGGTGATAGTCACATAAGATGCATAGTTGCCACAGTGGCCCTAGGTATGGGTTTGGACATAAGAGATGTCGACTTAGTCATGCACATTGGATGCCCCAAAACACTTCTGTCATACTGGCAGGAGACCGGTCGTTGTGCCCGAGATGGGAGAGCTGGATATAGTTTAGTACTATACGATAAGTTTACTCTTTCCCTTAAAACAACAGAAAAGGAGGTGGCACAATTAATTCTCAATAAGGATGAGAGTGCATTCGACAAGAAATCATAAAATTTCTTACGGACGACGAAATCGTTGTTGAAGTAAAGCCATCTGAAAAATGCAATGGATCATGTGATTTACAGTGTCAGTGCAGCATGTGCAAGTGCTGTTCTATCTGCAGAAAGAAATGCCCATGTCAAGAAAACCTGAAGTTTGACATCCACAAATTCCTAAAATTGTAATTTGGGCGGCTTTTCACGGTGAATGAGGATTGCTTCGCTCACCGCGAACTCGCCACTCAGTGAAATTGGATACTTACTACATTTTAATATTTGAGTTGAACCGTTTGAAGACAGTGTGATCATCGAAGCTAGTCCTGCTTATGTGAACTGTTAAAATCACTATAGCGGTGAATGAGGATTGCTTCGCTCACCGCTAACTCTCCACGCAGTGAAATTGGATACTTACTACATTTTAATATTTGAGTTGAACCGTTTGATGACAGTGTGATCATCGAAGTTAATCTCCTTATGTGAATTGTTAAAATCACTATAGCGGTGAATGAGGATTGCTTCGCTCACCGCTAACCCGCCACTCAGTGAAATTGGATACTTACTACATTTTAATATGTGAGTTGAACCGTTTGAAGACAGTGTGATCATCGAAGTTAGTCTGCTTATGTGAACTGTTAAAATCACTATAGCGGTGAATGAGGATTGCTTCGCTCACCCGCCACTCAGTGAAATTGGATACTTACTACATTTTAATATGTGAGTTGAACCGTTTGAAGACAGTGTGATCATCGAACTGTTAAAATCACTATAGCAGTGAATGAGGATTGCTTCACTCACCGCAAACTCGCCAGGCAGTGCATAGTGTATTGTGAATTATTTGCTTGAGAAGATACATGCAGCTAGAAAAAAAATAAAATTTCATCAAAGCCGCAAAACTGTCTGATTTCTTTTTATTTTACCGTGATCTGGATAATTTGTATGAATCACTATTATACTTTACGGAAGACTGAAGCTCGCTTACCACAAACAAAATACTTTATATTGATAGTATAATACTTTGAATACTGTTTATTACCAAAAACAGGGGTTCGCTACCTGCATTTTATTAGCAAACATTAAAAAAGTCTAAACAATGGACAAAAAGTTCGTCTTGTGACATATTTTTCTAGAATCCGTAAATTAAATTAACACTGATTTTAAACTATGGCGGCAGGAGAATGAGTTCGCCTTGGACAAGTAATTGTCAGTTCTAATGGGATTAACGATTCTACAGATAAGGTAAGTTAATTATTTATTCATTTTTATTGTTAAGGGGGTGTAAATTACATGATTCGGGGCGTGTGCTGTGGGTTAACTTGTGAATCTGCTCCCGACTTGAAATGACAGCGGAAAGTGCTACGTATATTTTGACATTTACGATATGACCTCGCATTTAAATAAAAAATAAAAATGAAAAAATCAGCATGAAAACGTTAAAATTAGACTTTATAAATGCGAGGTCATATATTATACTATAGGACTAATGACTGTAGGCGTACCCATCAAATTCACTCATACTATTCTGTGTTCTCACGTAATAAAACAACCATTTTACAGCTGGAAACTCAGAATGAAAATAAGTTAATGCAATATTTCTTAGCTATTCTAAGGTCCTAAAGATATGTTTTGGGGCACCCACCTAGGCGGTCTACCATGTTGACAAAATGACAGTTCTTTTGATGCACTAGATACAAGTAAAAATTGCAAATGACTAAATTTAGAACAAGTTGACGGTAACGGACAAGCTTTGCTTCTGGATAACACACGAATGGTTACAAAAGAGATATTCCTCAAAATATTATATTATGTAAAGTCAAAGCAGATCATGAATTAAGAACTTGAATACAAAGTCTTATATAATTTGAAGAAAAAAACCCAAAAACAAACAAAAAAGAAAAGCAAAAGGTCATTCTTTTTTCGAAACGTTTTGTTTCCGAAGTTGCATAACCGTGTCCGGCATCCATTTTGATTATTATTGTTATTATATCTACTTTCGTTATAATAAATATAAAATTCCTTGTTATTACAATTTTTAAATAATATTCTCAATAAACTGTGATGAATAAATGTAATTTTTGTTCATAATAATAGCTCAGTTGTAATTTATTTTACACTTTGTATGTTGAACATTGAATTACGAAAAATCATATGACAAGAGCTTCATGAAGGCTGTTCAACAGATTTACCGTTCAACAAACCCCCATTGATTGAGATCTATTTCTATTTGAAGATGGTATCGATGTCGTGTCCAATTTGTGGACCTAAGTTGTCCATATGCTGTACAATTCTCAGTATTTGGGGAGTTGTTATGCTGGTTTGTATTTAATTATTTTAAATGTTGATTATTTTTTAGTGAATTGTCAGTTTCTTCTGACATATTTTGATGAAGAGATCATGATCAGGAAATTAAGCAATTTATTAATTTGATCACAATAGCTCTGTTCAACTGAAAACCCTTGTAACTACAGAGATTTGTCCCATTTAAAAAAAAATGTGTAACCATACCTGTTAACCTCTGCCTCTGGGAACTGCTAGGGGGGAGATCCCCCCCCCCCCCCCCCCCCCCTACCAACTCTTCTAAAGGGGAGATTTTGTGCATCACTTTTAAACACACAAAATTGTACCTTGTAGTTGCATACATGTGATAGAGTTGCTATGCTACAACTGGAGATTTGTAAATTTTTGGCTGGAGATTTGGTCTCGTAACTGGAGATTTTTTATCGATGTATTTGATGCATGTTTTTATTGTTAATTGATGTTTTCTTTTTGTTTGTTTCAGTATTGAACCAACTGCATCCCATTTCAATATATATTGTTTACATTTCTGTCTTATTAGTAGTGTTTCATATGATGAATGAAGGATACAAACTGTATTTATAATTTATTCATAATCATAAGGTTATAAGAAAGTAATAACAATGAAGACAGAATGTTCTGAACAATAAAGTCATAGAGCACTAAAATTAAAAAGTCTCTTTGCTGCTGGTGCGTTGGGTGATGGCATACGTTTCGTCATTTTTGTGGTTTATCAATAAAGGTAATAACAAAATTACCGAACTCCGAACAATCTTACAAAGGGAAAGTCAAAACTCATAATTATATAAACAGACAAAATCAGTCAACAACCGGAAAACTGTGAAAACCGTAATGACCCTCCATCCTGGAACTTAGTCCTTAAATAATACTTTGAACGGCTTTGGTCCCAAACAAGCCATAACAACTCAATCCGAGATGAATTCATTGCACGTTTGATCGAAATAAGAAGTTTTCCTCGGCATCAAAGGTTGTCCGACTCCTGTTTGCTCAACGGTTTATAACTATTTTTAATTGCCGCTATCACACTTCTAATCATCTAAGCGTGGCCACAAACCCAATTAACTGTCAATCAGTGGATAATTGTTGTATAATCATCAATACCTTAATTAATCTCCATGACCCAATTTACCTGTAAAGGTGTCAAACAGATCAATAACAGGATATCATTTAAACACCTTTACCATTCGTATCTCTCGGCATTTTTCATCAGTGTGGGAGTTCCAAATGGGGAATTTCCAGAAATATTGATCACAAAATGATTTTATTGTACTTGATTTTTTTGTTGGGGGGAGATCGTGGGGGAGGAAAAGGTGTGTGCGGGAGATTAATGTCTTCCGCGCAGGAGACCCAGTCCATGCGGGAGAAGGCTCTTATGCGGGAGAATCCCGCGGAAAGGGGGAGGGTTAACAGGTATGGTGTAACATGTTGTTTTGTCAAATCGGCCCCAAACAAAATCGGCCCCAAGTCAAATCGGCCCCAGATCAAATCATTGTATTATTTTTTTTTTTTATTTAATTTGATAATATATCCGTAATTACTGGTGCATAATGTGCTGGATTTTACATAAATTCTTTTTTTTTGCAGGATAATTGTGTTGTTTATTTAATTCCTAATCAAATCATTGTTTTATTATGTTGTTTATTTAATTTGATAATATATCCTTAATTACTGGTGCATAATGTGCTGGATTTTACATATTTTTTTTTATCTTGCAGGAGGGGTGTGCATTATAAACAAGAACAATGTGTTTCACTCTTTTTTCAGACCGGGAAATCACCATTCTCTATCCAGAGTTGTCATTCTTGCTACGCTACACAACATCTCTGTCAACGCTCATTTTACAAGATTTTGGTAAAATTTAGAAACAGTAAAAAAAAGTGTACTTAAAATTGTTTTAATTATTGTAAATATCAATAAAGATGAAAATAAATCACTCATTTCAAATCAATTCTCTCCTAAAAATGATTTACCCCCCACTTCTTGGAGAACTATTTTGCGGAGGTAAAAATTAAAAAGTTAAAAATGATCATTCAACCCACCATTTCTTTAGAAATGCCTGTACCAAGTCAAGGTCATTACGGTTTTCACAGTTTTCCGGTTGTTGACTGATTTTGTCTGTTTATATAATTATGAGTTTTGACTTTCCCTTTGTAAGATTGTTTGGAGTTCGGTAGTTTTGTTATTACCCTTATTTTAAGAGAGAATTGCTTTGAAATGATTGATTTATTTTCATCTTTATTCAATTATTGATATTTACAATAATTAAAACAATTTTAAGTACATTTTTTTACTGTTTCTAAATTTTACAAAAATCTTGTAAAATGGGCGTTGACAGAGATGGAGTGTAGCGTAGCAGGAACGACAACTCTGGATAGAGAATGGGAAATCACATGTCTGCCATTTTTGTTGTTTTCTATTGTCAACATGCAAAGTTAAATATTTCAACAAAATAATTAAATACAAACGGTACATCTAATACGTTTTAATTATTGAAGAATTAAAACTGTCTAGTACAGTTGTGTTTTGTACCAGTAAATGTTAAAATACCATTGATACGAAAATAAAAGAATCCGCTCTTCAATAAAATTTAAATTTTACATCTTTTAACCAAAAATATTAATTTATATTAATACATAATTTTTATTTATTTATTCTTTTTTTATTTTTATTTTTGGGGCCGATTTGACCTTGGGCCGATTATAACAACAGATAACTACACACCTTGTGTTTTTCAAATGTATTTTGTCATTTAAAATGAAAACACAATTATCACTGTCTGTATTTACTCCTAATTGATTGAATTGCCCGTTTCTCCAACAAACATTTCAATTTTTAACATGTACCTGTAAGTAAAACAGTACCAGAAAATAAAGACGTGTACAGTGCTCCCTCACCATATCACTTCCATTTTATCACAAACTCATGATCACTCACTGCCATAAAATTTGTGTGTCCTTTTTCCACCCATGAAAATTCTCTCGTTATACCACCAAACTCAGCTATCGTCATCAGGTATACCTTTTCCAGAGCTATAGATTTTCTTCTTGAACACAACAGCATCGTTGGCGTAATGGTTAGCATGCTCGCCTCGAGTGCGATAGATCGTGGCTTCGAGCCCCGGTCAGGTCAAACCAAAGACTATTAAATTGGTATTTGTTGCTTCTCCGCTAAGCACGCAGCATTAAGGAGAAATAGCAAAGACTGGTTGGCTTGGAACTACCAGTGGAGTGTTGTTTCAGTGAGCTAGCAATATAAAAATCCAACTCAGCGTGTTGGTCTAGTAAAAAGCGGACCTCATCATCATCTCATTGAAAATTAACTTGTTCTCGCCATGATATAACTGAAAAATTGTTGAATTAGCGTTAAACAACAATCACTCACTCATTCTTCTTGAACAGGAACTGAAAGGTCTACAACAGTATGGAAAACTGACCTTTTCAAGAAAATTATCCTCACTTTTCATCATGTTAATTGAAAATTCTAATAAAAAGAGATACTGATACACGCTTTTAAAACTCATTTTAAAACCATTAAAAAGTACGAAATGTAACATGCCTTTAAAAATATTTGTGACTTGGCAGATTTTCTTAGGGTTGCCAGGACATAGGGAAAGCAAACTTTATTTTGCCACTGCAATTGCTGCATTATAGTCATAGGCAATTGAATTGAATTTAGAGGTTACCTTACATGACCCCAAGCAGGATGTTGTGAGATGTTAGTGTATCACTAAAAAAAATAAAAACAAAAGAAACAACAAACCTTTCATTTTAATTAGAAGGGTTAGTGCGGGGGTGTTTAACGCCACTTTTAACAATATTTCAGTTATATCATGGCGGTCAGTTTTATTGGTGGAAGAAACCAGAGTACCCTGGAGAAAACCAGCGACCTGTCACAAGTCACTGACAAACTTTATCATATAATGTTGTATCGAGTACACCTCGCCGTGGACAGTGTTCGAACTCACAACT
Source organism: Bathymodiolus septemdierum (assembly GCA_963383655.1). NCBI lineage: Eukaryota > Metazoa > Mollusca > Bivalvia > Mytilida > Modiolidae > Bathymodiolus > Bathymodiolus septemdierum. Next base: position 53,543,496 of record OY726526.1, read on the forward strand.
TTAGTGGTGATAGGCACTGATTGCACAGGTAGTTGTAAATCCAACTACTATGCGACCACGACCACAGCCGACCCTGTTATATTAGAATAAGGTTCACTACTTGCATTATTTTATAGAGATCTATTGGTAATATTATTATATATTTTTGTCTTACAGGCATTATTGGGTGTTTTCTTCCAGCTACATAGTCCAGGGTTATTTGAAGATCTCCCAATTAAAGAGGGAGATTGGGAACATAACAACTATTCCATGACATTTATCCACGAAAAATATGAACAGGCTGGACTGAATTGTTTTATAGCTGCCGGGATATATGTGCTCTTCTTTTTCTTCTCTTGTTTTCAACAAAGAATGAATGCTAGATCTAGTAACATTATCAATTAAAACTATTCCAGCAAAAAGAAATAAAAATATTAAAGAATTCCTTTTCTGTAAAGACATTTTTCTGAGGAAATGACAGCATGGACTGTCTACAAACATATATACTTAGTGTTCTAATTTGTTACTTTTTTTTGTTGTTGTAAAAATGAAGTGTGGTTTAAAAATTACAATCTTAGTATACAACAAAAGATACAGCCACGTTAAGCAGTGATTCAGCTAGGCACCTGTCTCAGGACATTTATCCACCGATTTCTCAAATTGTCCTGAAGAACTTTATAATGTCCTGATGATTTTTTTTATAAAACTGGCAATTGTCCTGAAGATTTCAGTCTAGCTGAAATACTGGTTCAGTACAAGTTTTCACTCTCAAATTTATGTAGGTACACACAAAAAATGAAGTGTATCTGGGGAAGGGAAATGAGAAAATAGGTGCAAATATGTAATTGTATCTGGGGAAAGGAATGAGGACAGTAATATAAATTTATTGTCACCTAGTCCAGGGCTTTCGATATTTTTTAACTGTGTCAGGACTTCACTATTTACTGGCGGTACTTTTTCTTGAAATTTAAAAAAAGATTCATGAATATCTTATGCAACACTCTTTGAAATTAGGAGGTACCAATCACCATTGAAGTGGGTAAAAGTACCTGGTATCACCCTTATTGAAAGGCCTGCTAGTCAGTGTGTGTACAAATTTATAGATACAAAATGTATTGCATATTTGTCTTGAATATTGTTTTACTTTGTGTTGTTGTATAAGGTAGTAAAATATCCATTTTGTGTGTGGGGGAAATTATTTGTAGATTGTATAAGCAGAACAATTATATTTACATGTTTGTTTATATTGTTATTTATCATAATTTTGTAGTTTATTCCATGAATGGATAATAATTTTTTTTAAAGTCATAATTGACCATACGAATGTTCTATGACTGAATGTAAAAATGTCTTGTGTAATAAAATGACATTGTTTCCTTAATTTTAACAAGAAATACATATTTATTCAATTCATAAGAAATAATGTTGAATTTTTGGGTAAAGTTCTTGCTGATAAAGACACTTAATATATGATGCATTCCATTTTATAGTACATTAAATATATGTAGTACATGTAATAATTTTAATAGAGCATTTGCACATTTTTAACTTACTTATAAAATTATACATTGTTGCATATTTTTATAGGAGTTATACACAATTAATGTGGACAAAAGGGTTCCATACTCTATACAAGATTTTAATGGTGTAACGACTAAGTCACTTGTCAGTTGTGGTATTTCTAATTGCAATAAAATTATCCTCTGATTTTTTAACCAGATACAAATATCTACAAATGAAAAGGAAACTATTCTCAAAGTCTTTGTCCTTTTCATTGCTTTTTCTAGAAAGTGTACTATTTTGACCCTCTCTAAGGGGAAATAACTCCTGTTGGAAAAAAAAGTATATAATTTTAATAAGAATCAAATCAGTAATGTGCTATAGATCTATTGTTGAGTTTGTTCTGACATTTTGGATGTTCATGGATTATATTTATTAGTAAAGTACTTTGTATTATCCAGACTTAGCATGTGTATGTTTGTATGAATGAAAAGATCATTATGAAAAGCTGGAATAAAGACACAAAATAGTATCAATTTATTTTTCATCCTTCACTCTTTTATAAATGTTTCAAAAAGCTTCCTAACCGCATCGGTGGTGTAATGGCTACTATGCTCGCCTAGAGTGTGGTAGATCTTGTGTTTGAGTCCTGGTCAGATCAAACCAAAGACTATAAAATTGTTAATGGCTGCTTTTCCTCTAAGCAAGAGTATTAAGGTGTAAGAGTGCAGACTAGTTGACTCGGAATAAGGATAATGTGTCAGTGTGGAGCGACGTGTCTACCCACGAAATGAACTGTTGCTTCCGTAACCTAAAAATTGCTGAGTTGGTGTTAAATAACAATTACTCACTTACTAAAAAGCTACCATCATGATGATGTATTCCTAAGGCAAGGTTTTGTGATATATACTAGTAGTTTGTCAGTAACTTGCTGTGGGAGGGGGGGGGGGGGGGGGTATTTCCCTTACCTTACCCCACCCTATGTACTCTAGTTTCCTTCACCAATAAAACTAAACCTCAAGATCAAACTGGATTTTATAAAAAAAAAAAAAAAAAAAAAAGACTTGCACAAAATCTGAATTTTGAATCAAGGCATGGTGTGCGTGGTAGAAGTTAAAAAAAATATTTAGGTTGGAAATACAAAAAAAATATTTCAGCTATATTGTGGCTCCAAGTGATGGAAAAATTTTACCTTTTGGGTCAGGTGAGCTAAAAAGAAATGAAGAAATAAATTATTAGACAACCCCTCCCCCCCCCCAAAATGAGTGAAATCAAGTGCTTTGTAAAGATATGCTTAATTTGTTCCATGCCTAACACCAGTTATGTAATTCTCATATACAAATCAGTGCATAACTTAAATTGTGTGAAAACATACATCCATAATTATGTTGCTTTCTTGTTGATAACCCACATCTGGGAAATAAAATTCTATAAACCAAATAACATGAAACTGCAATAAAATTGTCCATAGGTAGTGTTATCTGCTTAAGCAAATAGTACTGTTCAACTGCAGGCTAGGGCTGTTTCACACTCATCTTAGGGTATGAGTTATGTTCATTATTGAGGACTAATGGGACTGAAATGTAGAGCATCAATAAAAGTGTTGTTCCTTTAATTTGTGTTCAAGTCTCTTGTGTTCGTTGACATTTACATTCATATTCTTTCTTACTAAAAGGTTCTGAACAGCATCAGTGGTGTAATGGTTAGCATGCTTGCTTCGAGTGCAGTAGATCGTGGGTTCGAGCCCAGATCGGGTCAAACCAAAGAATATAAAATAGGTAGTTGTTGCTTCTCCGCTTAGCATGCAGCATTAATTAAGGAGAAAGAGCAAAGACTGGTTGGCTCGGAATCAGGATAATGTATCCAACTGGGACGACATGTTTATCCGCAGACTGTTGTTTCAGTGAGCTAGCACTATGAAAATCCAACTAAGTGTGCTGGTCTAGTACAAAACGGACCTCATCATCCTTTCATTGAAAATTAAATTGTTCTCGCCACGAAATAGCTGAAAACTTGCTGAGTTGGCATTAAACAACAATCACTCACTCACTCGCTCACTAAAAGGTTCTGACAGTTACATTGAAAATATGTTATAACAATAAAATGTTAATGTCATCTTTGTTGACTTTGTAATCATCTTTGTAACTGTGACTAACATCATACTGATAAACCATGTTTACTATACAGTGGCAAATATGGTAATGTTTCAATAATTTATTTGATCATATACTTGTAGATGACATAGCTAAAATTTTACCCTGTGATAACACTTTGAATTTTGTTTAAAATAATAGGAGGAAACATGTTTATTTTTCACTCTGTTTCACAAGAATGGCCCAAGAAAGCTGATAAAACATGTTTATTAACTGCTTCCGGAATGTTATTACATGCCTTTCCGTCGATGTTTGTGAATTTCCGGAAAACTGTGTTTACAAACAAGGCGGACTTATTATATTGAAAGTGCTAAAAAAACGTTCATTTATTGGATTTGTATATTAAAACAATAAATTTCTTGTTCTATAACTTTGTATTTAATTCTAGCCAAAAATGATGTTTATGTATGTTGCCTGTTTTTCCAATTTTTGATATTTTATCTGCATTCCTTGACATAAATATTGTTTTATAGTCAGTTCATGATTTGATTATTATTAAGTTCCTTTATTTTGTTGTATACCTCATTTCAATATGTTTCTCTAATAGACAAGACCAACTGTTTCAGTGTTTTTAATTCTTCATCTATAGTGTCCATTATCAAAAGAAAGCTTAAACAGTAATTTAGACCAATTCCTTGAATAACAAGATGAACACTCAGTCATCACCCACTAAACACAAAATAAGTGACCAACAACAAGAAGTTGGAAATCTAGGTTCTGGCCTTGGGACAGGCACAAACACATGGAGAGGTTAAACCTATTTATAGGATCCTGTGTTTCATTGTCATTCAGTTTCTCCTTTCATCTTTCTATACATTTTAATCACTATCAGTATCACTATTAATAGCTTTTTTCCAACAGAACGAGGATTTCTGCCAGTTGACCCACTGGTGATGAGTGGAGACTAATCGATGTGTGATCAGCTGTGGGTTACCAATGATGTGATTCTTATTATGAGAGTTGTGATAGGTCACATCATGATGTGTGTAAAATAAATACCACCTTATGTATTTATTTTTTTTTTATTAAAAAGATATAATCTAACAACATAATATTTTTCTAATAATTACACATAAATTAGATAAATTTATTACAAAGATGTGTATTTAATATTGTTAAAATCGTACAATAATACCGCTGATGGGAGTTTAACAAAATGTTCAGGAAATCATCACATTCAGTGAAATTCATAATATATACATGAAGTGAAGATCAATTTCAAAGTCAAATTCATTATTATTTAATATTTTCCTATGGTACAGAGGGTTTTATTTCAACCAATTTTGACTGCCATTTTTAAAATTTAACTATTAAGTTACCATAGGATTCAGGTATATAATTTTTTATGTCATTCAATATTGAAATGGCTACTATTAAAGCGCTTTTTTCCTTTTAATTTTGCTAGTTATTGCCATGAACTTTCTAATATTTCAACACAAAGTAAAAAGGGATATACATGTACATGTAGATCAATATAAGGGAAATCTCATTTTACATTTAACAGAGATACTTGTGTTACAATTTATTTTGACGAGTCCAGAAGACATTTCCGACGAGATTTACAGTTTACAAAGAAGGAAATTAATGTTTGCAATGTTCATCACCTGAGTTGTAAATATTCTGTACAATAATAACAAAATATGGAACATTTATTGTCAGTAATATTTATATCTTAACATAAAAGTCTACCAAACTGAACAATATATAGGTAGAATAACAGCTGCTTTGAAGGTTAAGACAGACATTATCGCTAGTATCACAGCGAGATCGATAGGATATGTTGAGACCTTCTAAACTGACATTATTATTTTTATCAGTATTAAATGTGACGTCACACTGAACGATTTTTCCAATATCAGAGTCAGTCCGTTGAAACTGACAATATCACTCATTAAAGAAAAAAACGTCCAATTTACTGATTAATAAGAATTCTTGTATTCTTGTCATTATCTTCTATTATACTTTGTAGTCCTCTGAAACATCAGAAAGAGATTCATCTATCAGAAGGAGATTTTTCTAAGTTCTTTTATATGATAAAACCAAATCATTTTTTCACAATCAATAGTCTCGATACAATGTAATAAATGCATGGTTTAAACTGGATTTGCCAGTTCAACTGGATCCCCAATAATAAAATCATCTCCTTCTTTCAACATTTGTCCCAGTCTATCTGTCGTAGAGGTAATAGACAAAACAATCCAGGCTAGAATTGCTAGACAACCACGAGCAGTGTTTACATCTCTCCATAATTTTATCTGAGATGAAGTTTCCTGTAAATAAGTGAAAATGGTATTTAGTGTTATCAACTGTCAAGACCAGCTTTTAATCCTAGAATATTGTTTTAAAAAAATAATATGGTGATATTCTCTTGAATGCAATATAGCTGTTAAAAAATAATATGGTGATATTCTTCATATGCAATATATATATTCAATATAATTCTTATTTTGCAATATAGGGGCCATCGTGGCCGTGATCGTATGGTAGTTGAATTTACAACTACCTATGCAATCAGTGCCTATCACCACTGATGTGAGCTTGAATCTCGATCAGGGCAGGTATACAACATTATGTGATCAAGTTTGTCAGTGATTTGCGACAGGTCAGTGGTTTTCTCCGGGTCCTCCGGTTTCATCCACCAATAAAACTGACCGCCGCGATATACTGGTACATGTAACTGAAATATTGTTGAAAGTGGCGTTAAACACCATCAAACAAACAAACAAACAATATTTTGAATTATTTGAAATTGATTTCTGCTTATCAAGACATACATTATGAAAGGAAAGTTTAAACAGTGATGGTCATCAATTCCACCAATATCAACAAAACAATCACCTCTCATCTTAACTGAACTCACTGTCAACACAAAAAGGACCATGACATATGACATTGTAAATCCAGGTCCTGGCTTGGGACAGGTACAAAAATGTGGCAGGGTTAAACCAGTTAATAGGATTATCCGATACCATTATATTTATTGTATCAAACAGTTGTATACATTTACTCCAATCATTACTTAGTATAAGCCATTAAAGCATGGAAGCCACAAACGTACTTAAAATATAAAAATTGATGTATGCTTTTTTAATGGAAAATATGAAAATAGATTGGGTCTTTAACATGTATAAAAAAAATGTATTCATTTTGAATGATCTAATACAATTCAGATTATTTACATGTATGCAGTCATTCGTAGCAAATTACCCATGAAAAATATTGGTTATTACCGGTAGTACACAGTAAATATGCAGCAACTAATTCTTATGTATACCTTAAATGGGTTTATAATAGCGGGGACATTGTGATCATGATTGTACGGTAGTTGGATTTACAACTACCTTTGCAATCAGTGCCTATCATCACTAATATTGTGAGTTCGAATCTTGCTCAGGCGAGGTGTACTCGATACAACTATATGTGATAAAGTTTGTCAGTGACTTGCGACATGTCTGGTTTCCTTTACCAATAAAACTGACTGCCACGATATAACTGAAATATTGTTGAAAGCGGCATTAAACACCATAACATAAAAAACAAATGTCAAATTAACAATAACTGTTGCATGTTCAGAAAGTGAGCAGTCCTGTATATGTGTGTCTGGGAATTTTGCCTCTTTCTACGATTTTGTGATTGGATTTTGGACAGTGTGGTTTTCTATTTTGTTTTTCATTTTTAATTGCTTAAAAATACATACATCTGGATCTGTCCACAAATTCGGATATTTGTTGTATAAGTTCATTTTGTCTTCAATATTAGCTATACTGACACTTGATATTAAAGCTGCAAAGTATAAGAGTATGGAAACTGTCCCTGTTTGTAATGTAACTGATCTTAACACAAATCTTCTCGTTGGGTTGGCAATATCAAACCTGAAAAAAAAAAGATAATAATGTTTTGGACATCAGATTGTAAGGACGGCAATAGCTCAATACCTTTGGATTTTATGGGTAGATGGATTTCCATCTACCTATGCAATGAGTTTCTATCAAGATTAAAACAGTGGATTGGATTCTCACCAATGATGGGGAGCTCTCAATACAACTTATGTGATAAAGTTTGTCAGTGACTATAACAACAGGTTTTCTCCTGAAATTACTATTTTCTCTACAAATAAGACTGTTCCCTATGATAAAACTATTGACATCAAATGCTTTTATTCAACTATTTTAAATAGAGTATTGAATATTATTCTCTGTGGTTGATTGACTGATTTCTCCACATCATTAATTACCAGTCAATGTTTAGCTCTGCATAATTTGATACTGATGCAGGGTGTTCTCATTCCGTGCTAGGTTAAAAAATTGCGGACATTACAAATTGACCGAAAATAGCTGCTTGAAACAAAAACATAAAAGCAGCTAATAACAGACATTTCACACAGTAGCTTAAGTTGTAATCTCAATTTCCAAAATCATAACAAAATATAAGATCTGTTCTAATACATGTTAAAGAACAGACAATGCAATTGTGTTTAACGATATCTTAACGTCCGATCTCATTTTTTAAAAACTTTTCAAACAGATTCTACATTGACATGAATTTTGCAGGACAATAATAATTTTCAATAAAACTGGTGCAGGATGAATCCCTTGTTGACTTGCTGTGGTCACATGATGCTGCACCTAGGCGAGTTTAGCCTTTTATTACATATTAAAGATTCAAACCACTTTAAAATCACATATCATTTTTAATATATCCAGCAACTGCCAAATTTTATATTTCACTCACCTATCACAGGCAGAAATGGTACAAAGTACCAACAAAATGTAAAACATACACTGGACAGGAAGTGCTAGAGGGCGATAGTGTAACAGGAAGTCAATATCACTATTATACAAAAGTACATAGACAATAGTAATTTGCCATATGGCAATTCCTGCTGTTAGTCCATGGATAAATAAACAAAAAGTTTTAAAAACATTGTGTGTACTAATGGCAAATTCAATAGTAGAGCTGACAGGTCCTTCTGGTTGATCTTCTTGTTTTATTTTTTCTTCTTCCGCCCATTTTCTTGCTAATTTTGTTTTGTTTTCTCTCTTAAATCCAGCTGAAATAAAAATATATATATATATATTTACCAGATATTATACGTGTTTTCTATAGATATGTTATATATTAGTGCTTATATCCATGTTGGTATGGTTTCTATAAATCTATGTTAAAACTTTGTCCTGTAGTGGCAGCCATCTTGGAATTTTGATCCATCATGAAATATGTCAATTTTGTAAGGGGCCAACTGTGATTAATCATGTAGTATAGGTTCTATCAAAACTTGTAGTTTCTGTTAAAAACTATAATATTCAATGTAAACATCAATTCAATAAAAAAAAGAAAATAGTTTGGATAGGTTTTCAGTTGAGATATTATGACAATAAGACATAACAGACTGCATTCAGTATTCTTTTATATGTATTTTGACAATTTCTTGAATTTAAACTTCCCTATTTCAAAAAGGAGTATTTTCATTCTCAACAGTAAAATCTTATTAATGTTGTAAAGTAAAACATGCATCAATATGTTAGTATGCACTACACATACTAAAATTAGGTCATTAAAACCTGATCTTGATTTGTCAATTTTATAATGACAATATACCACCTATACCTACAGGATAAAAGCATGTAAAAATGAAAAAGGAGTTCAACACAAAAACTCTTATACTGATGTGATCACTCTTCAGCACAAACTAATTATCGTTAATAAAGTAGTAGAATTTGGTAATTACAAAAAAAATGTACAAATACACTGTATTGTGACACCCATTCATAAAGGCTATATCGCTACATCTTTTTCATTTTTAAATATCTTTTTTAAATGACAGAGTTATCTCCCTGTAATATCTGCATCAGGTTTCCCAACATATGTAAATAATCTGTTCAACATCAAAATGAGAATAAGCTGACAGAAAACAACTGTTCAAGAGGTAAGTATTTTTGTTGTTGCTTTATTACAGTAAAACAAAATCCATAGAATCAAATGGCGACTGTTTAGTGGTAAATGTGCTAGAATAAAGAACAGATGTTATTTGTATTTCTTACCTGTCCCTCTTTTACATGAATAATAAAGATATGTTTATAGTAAAATTTCAGTGACAGATCTTTTATTGAAGAAATTTCAGATTCCTGTGGACATATAAACATACAATAATTTCACAAGCTGAATTGTAACTTACAATTAGTTTCTATAAACAGATTTTCTAATGGCTGACTTTTCAATACTACTGATTCTGTTGAGTATGGATGAGGAATGGCATCTTCGTCTTTTTTATCGTCCGGGGTGACAATGTCTTCCTGAATTGTGGATAAATCTGCAGCAAATGCAGCGTCCATGAATTCATCGCTGACCCTCGGGGAAGCCTTCTTCACCTTCTTCTTAACTTTTTTCTTTGGCGTAGTTTTCTTGTTATCTTTTGATATCAGGCTGGTTTTGCTACCACCAACTTCCTGTAAATGTTGAAAATTAGAATAATTTACATGTGTATTTTTACTTTTGCACAGTACACAATTATTAACCTCCACCAATAAAACTGACCGCCTTGATATAACTGAAATATTGTTAAAAGTGTCGTTAAACACCATAACCCTAACCTACAATTATTAAAAAGTACCCTCAGATCTTCATTAACGTTGCTCTGTAAATTATTAAAATGAGAAATAAGTGTGATCTGTTTACACATATACATGTACCATGCCTTACTGAATTTCTTGGTAAAACACTACATGTATGTATGTAGAGGTAATCAAGGGATTATTCACTTAAAGAAATCATCAAGGGATAATGGATAAAACATGGATGATTTACCTTGTGATGGAGTATACTATTGGATTTCCAATGCAATTAAAAGCCAAAAGGATATCGAAAACAGGAATGGGCAAATAAAAACAAATTAGTACCATATTTTGGAAAATTCCTGGATGTAGCAGTGTGTGAAACTAAATTTTGTGGTATCATAGACCTATCTCTATTTTACATAGATCTTACTGTACGTTAAATACCAAATTTTGAAAATTTGACATAGACCAGTTTGATTTTACATAGACATTGTCAGGTCTACCGTTAATTTCGCACACTGTGTAGTTGATGAGACACAGAGACTGAGAGTACCGGTATAGTTGGTCTCTGCCTCATTCGTTCAGTACAATGTACTGTATTCTTGCACCTAACAAAGTCCCAGTAAATTTTTTCAATCAAATAATTTCGTCATTTCTGAAGGCATATTAATACTGGAACTCTACCCATTTTCTTATCTAGATGTCATTACATTTTGATTTTCTTCCAATAACCAGCACAGTGCTGTATTATAAGTCTTCGCACCTATCGATTCCGAGGACGACTACATTGTGAAAAAAAATGTTTCTCTACATAAATTTGGTATCAAATGAAAGATAAATCATTCTTCTTTTCATCGATGTAAAAATGTTAAAATAACAATAACTACTAAAACAAATGGAAAAAATGTACATACCCTACGTTTTTTGTTGATGTTGACATGTTTTATAAATCTGTGCACAACTTACTGTACAGGCATGGAGGGCTTTCATAAATTGGAATGTAAAATTGGAGCGAAATGTCAGTGACGGATACAATATTTGGCATGTGGGAGATTGCTGTTAGTGTTAAGCAGACGATGTTTACATTAGAAACGGAAGCGGAACCAACCAATAATGGTAGTAGTAGTAATCTTTATTTAAAGTCGGGTTTATATACATTAACAAATAACATAAGGAGCTTTTATACCGACTAATTTGGTGCACAGGCTTACAATACTTATCACTATCAGTACATGTTTCTAACAAATACTGGTTTATTTTATTCATAAAAATAAAATTCAAGTTTTCCATTGAAATATGGATAAAATACAGAAGATATACGCTGGCCTCAACCCTTTGAAATGTTAAATGATAGGAGGTCCGGATAAACGAATGACCATACGTAATAAATTGCTATCGATAAGATACAATGCAACCAAATACCAGAACGTTATGGCCGCCACGTTCTGGTATTGAAAACATTAGATTTCTCACATTGCTTATTAGAAGTCAGATTTTATGGAATTGGTGAATGAAAATTAATTTCTGTTTGGTTCACAGATAACTTAATTGATGACCATCAGATTTTTTATCTTAAACACATGTGTGGGGTAAAGAGATTAGGAGTATATATCAAATTTATTGTTTTCTTTTAGGAAGGATAAGGTTTCATATCCTGTGGTTTTGTATGTTTAACAGAATAATATTTCCCAGCCATCCCAGGAACATTATAAATCTATTGATACTTCCACAAATAAATTAACATGATGCCAAGTGCAACCCCATGTTATAAAAACAAATTTGTTATTAGAAGTCAGATTTTATGGGAATTAATGAATGAGAATTAATTTCTGTTTGGTTCACAGATAACTTGATGTCGATTCGATTTTTATCTTAAACATATGCATGGGATAAAGAGAAAAATGAACATGTAAATAATTTATTTCAATAAATTCATGAAAACTTTAAAGTATGTTTTTTTATTAAATTTATTTCTGTTTCTATATTAAAGATTTTTTTAATTTTTTTTCCACAAACAACAGTTTATTTAGATGCTTCCATTTTTGAATATTTCCCCCCAAATATTTCAATTGCTTTATATATTTATAAAATTTTGATATTGAATTTGATCATTTGATCGTGTTTATATACATTTGTGTATATATTTCTCCCATTATTACAACGCTTTAACCCCGCTGAACCAGTGGTGGAAAAATCTGTAATCCTCTAGAGGATTAAAATGTCTCGTGCCTTTTCCCGCATGTTGTCAAATCGGTAATTTTGAAGGATTTTGAAATAATGTTTGTGTTAAATAATGGGAGAAACAAATTCTCCTTCAGTTGCCCATGTGGGTTACGATATTTCTCCACTCTCAAGAGCTAAATCTAAAATTTTAACCACTCGCTTGATGGCTTGTGGTTAAACTTTTTAATTTAACTCTCTTGAATGGAGAAATATCGTAACCCACGGGCAACTATAAAGTTTTATATCTCTGCACTGATTTCAATAACCATTTAAAAATTTGCAAATTTTTTTTTATGGGCAGAGGATGTTATAATCATGATTCTGATACTGGTTAGTGAATTCAGAGCAGTTGTAGATTGGCATGTGATTAATTGATGGAACCATATGGTTTGCATGGTTAATGACACGCCTCCTTACTGCTTAGGGAAATGATGCATATGCATCATGATAATTAGATATAAGCACGTGTAGTCTGGGTTCTTGAGTTTAGTTAACTTAGTTAGTTCTTGTTTTTATGTTTGATTGTATATACGTTATTATTTAGTTTGCTAATACAGAAGTTTATTTTGAAAATGTTTTTTTTATTTATTTAGACCTGGCCAAGGATTTATATAGTAGAAAGGATTTGAATCTCGTATTTTCTCACTTTATCTCGCGTGGCGAGGTTTTAAGCTACAACAGAGCAAAAATTAATTCATTCATTTTGAAATGCCTTGACAATTAGTAGGAAAATCAACCAATTAGTGAATTACACCAAAATTCGTGTTATACATCGTCTATATACTACACTACACAAAACAATCCTTGGAATTGCCGATATAGGTTCAATGGAAAAGTGTTTTTTTATTTTTTCCGTATCACCCCTCATACAAGTAAGATTAAAAAAAAGTACAAAGTTTCATACATCTAAAAACATATTAAAAATGATAAAACAAAGAAACCAATCATGCCAAGTTTTGTTCTATATATCAAATACACATTTACACACTTTGGCAAATGGAGTGTAACACCACTTTCTGAGGGTAAGATGGTTATGAATGAATAGAAACATGATTGGTGAAGCGATTTATATAAGGGTTTATGATAGAAAATAAAATCCGATAGCCACGAAACGTGGAAATGTGCTGACCCAGAGTTGGAGAAGCAAATCCGCTGTTTTCCGTATGTATTGCCCTCTGACGTTGAACGGCTACAGCAACTTTATAAAAGCCGTTAAACGACAGAGGAATCTCGGACTATATAAATCCTTGACCTGGCAGATTAAAGACAAAGTGTAGGTCTAATACTAATATAACAGGTCAGAATTCAAATTTCTCATTTCAGACTTATATTTCAATGCTAAATAGACTATAGCAGAATATTTAGTTACAAATGCATGCCTAAAATGTAGTTCTTAAGGAGATCCTGTGTTCTTCACGTTCATGTTTGAACACATCTTTTTCAAAGTAAAGGCATTTGTAAACAAAAAAGAACCGACATTATTTCTAGTAAAACTTGTTTAAATAATGTATAACCTCTTGACTAGCTCCACTTCTTGCTGAAGTCGGTTGACCATCGTCAGTTTGTTCGGTTGGTTTTCTTTTCTTTCTTCTTCTGGGAGTTGGTTTTTCTCCGTCTTCGGTAGTAGGTTGTTTCTTCTTTTTCGGGGTCGTTACTTCGCCTACAACTTGACCATTTGTTGTTTCTTCTGGAGGTTTCTTTTTCTTTTTTCTAACAGGCCTTTTCTGACCTTCGGTTTCTTCAGAACCTTGTCCTACGGGAGGTAATTTCTTCTTTTTTGGTGGATTCTCACTATCAGCCATATTTGTAACCATAAACGAAAAAAAGCTTCCGGTTTATTCGGAAGTATGATTCCACTCAGAACCCCTCTTGGTTTAACATAAAGTATTCTGTTTTTCTTGACCATGGCATCTCCAGCAAAGCATTCTGTTTTATTTATATGTTTAGGTTGATATTCATTTGTAGAAAATGATTTTTTTCAAAGCAGTTATGAATTTTTAAATGTGGAAAACATGTTTGAATAAATGTCAATACATATTTGTCACGTGTCACACTTGAAGTTGAGACCCCCTTTTTGACTGTTTTTTTTAAAGTAGTATTTTATTTTTTAAATCTTTTTATTGATAAAAATAGTAGTAAATTTTGACCTCATATACCACATTTAAACATCAAATGTCACTAGTAGTACATTGTTCACATTTTTATTGACCTATATAGTCCTTTCTCCCCTTTCGGAACGGGGTTAAAGCAGTATACTAGTGCCTATTAGTAGTATAGCCTCGCCCCTCATTACAATCTCTCTCACATTCACAATAACAACTACATTTTTAGTAGTTTAATAGTAATACAGTCAGATAAGGGTAATAACAAAATTACCGAACTCCGAACAAACTTACAAAGGGAAAGTCAAAACTCATAAGTATATAAACAGACAAAATCAGTCAACAACCGGAAAACTGTGAAAACCGTAATGACCCTGACTTGGTACAGGCATTTCTAAAGAAATGGTGGGTTGAATCAGACATATACCAGGGTTTTTGTTTGACCTAATTATGTTAAGGACAATTGTCCATAACAGGGGCGTATCCAGGATTTCAAGTTAGGGGGGGGGGGGGGGGGGCGCACTTAAAAAAATTGCACCGAGCGGAAGAAGACACGAACATTTTTGAGGTATTTTGTGTGAAAAATCACGATTTTACGCCAAAAAATCATATTTTTTCCAATTTTAGGGGGGGGGGGGGGTGCGCGTCGGGTGCCACGCGTCCCCCCTGGATCCGCCCCTACATAAGCAATATTTCTGAATCAGTCATTTTCTTTTTACTTAACTACATATTTGTTCTAAAAGTCTTCAATGTTTAGGTCATTTTCAAAATCTTTAGGCAAATGACCTAGAAAATGCCCCCAACCTGTTATACATGTAGCAGGATTAGTCACTGAGAAACACATCACTCTAAATCTTCTGGGTGATACAGATATATCTTTAGCCATGTTTAATCTACTTACTTTATTGTGGGATAGGGTTACGGTGTTTAATGCCACTTTTCAATAATATGAATATTTCAGTTATATCGTGACGGTCAGTTTTATTGGTTGAAGAAACCGGTGTACCCTGAGAAAAAAAGTTACCTACCGCAAGTGAAATCAAATCCCACTCATGGCGAGATGTACTTGATATAACATTATGTGATAAAGTTAGTTTCTGAGGGACCATCATGGTCTTGATCGTATGGTGACTTGCGACAGGTCGGTGGTTTTCTCCGGGTACTACGGTTTCTTCAACCAATTTTGAGTAGATTGTGTCAAGTCTAACATAGAAGGTGGGAGACTCACATTTAAGTAGAAAATAATTGTTTTAAATTTGTTAAATTTCCTTGTGAAGTTTGATAAAAATAATGCAAATTCTGTTATAAGTCCTGTACAGTATTTATATTTTCAACAAATTGACAGCTCTGAATATGTAAAAACAGAAACACACTAATTCTCGCTAACCCTCCGCTGATCATGGTTTCTAGTGATGAAACCTGCAGCAATTATAGGGAGAGGGAGACAACTCTTTTACTATTAATGACTTAGTTTTTTAAGCCTGGCATCAGAGAGTGTAGGCAGAAGCCTGAACAATATTGTAATAACTGTTTGATCTTCAGAGGACAGTGACAACCAATTATTGCTACAAAAACCTATAGGAAGTTTATATTAATTAAAGATATATTTTGAAATGTTTTGCAGGAAACATATGTAGATCACCAATAGCTGAGGCAGTGTTTTTAAGACTGATTAAAGAAAAGAAAGAAGAAAAAAATGTATGTACAAGTTGAATGTTTTATATATATACATTTGTAATTATTTGTGTATGAAGATTTTAAATTGTTTAGCTTTCCAATCTTTTAAGTGTGAGTGTACCTGATGAAATTGAAATGAGTCTTCCACACTAAATTGGATATCTAAGTTTCTGTTAACTTTCAAAAATGAAAATGAAATGGGTTAGGGTTTTGGGTGCTCAACACCACTTTCAGCCATATTTCAGTTGTATTGTTGTGGTCAAGTTTATTGTTGAAGGAAACCAGAGCACCTGGAGATAACCATCAACCTGAAACCAGAGCACCGGGAGATAACCATCAACCTGCCAAAAGTAACTGACAAATTTATTCCATAATGCTGTATGGGTACACCTCCTGATATGCGGGAATCTAACTCGCAACTTGAATTGATTGAATAGTGATGTTTAAGGCACTGACAACCATACGATCACAGCTCCACCCCACCCCCACCCCACCCCAAAAAAGTGTATAAACTATATTAGATGAAGCTTGTTAGGTTATTTAGTTAGATACATAAGTTAATTAAGGTGAGTACATTTTTTGAAAAAATGACAGGCACAAGAAATTAATACAAAAAATATTGAAAGTAATTAGAACTTTCAATATTACTGTAGCAAGCGTTTGAATGAAATATCATTACCGGTATGTTGTTAAAAAATTAATTAAATAAATTGAGGAATAGACTGATCATTAGCATTTGAATTACTGGATTTAATAAAGGGTGGTTAGAAAAAATGCATCAAAATTAATATTTTTGTCCACAATTGCATTGTTTTTATGGTTGGTGAGATTATCAACCATTACTGTTTACTGTGTATTACGGTAACGAGAATGTATGTAATTTAGTATACAAAATTAGATGTCTTTATAGTCATAAGAATGATTGACCACTTTCTTGTATGTAACACTCACACAGCTTTTTTTCAGTGGGATGTTGACAGTGCTGCCATGGGAGATTATCATACAGGTCAAGGACCTAATGAACGAACATTAAAAACTCTAAAGAAATTTGGAATCACAGATTACAAACACAAAGTCAGACAGGTATTATTTTTAAAGGATACTATGATAAAAATGTGTGTTCTTTGTTTTGTCAGTGACTTTATCTAATAACCAGTAGAGTGGGAATTTGTAGTAAATAAATTTGACTTAAAGAACAATGCGTAAAAAATAAGTATATTGCATGTTGATAGATAAACCGGATTTATGTACCCGCTGGCTAGATTTTGATAGAGACATTTTCATTTGTTAATATGAAGTTTACCTGTTCTAACGTTAAGTCAATGTTAATTGAGTATAGAATATTTACATCTCCCCCTACTGTTTGTCGGTCTGCCCGTCCACCACAAAAGTTTATACACACAACTCCTCCTGCATTTTAAATGTGAATTCCTCATAACGTTGTATAAGAATCGCTAATTGATACAACAGTTTGATCTGGTTATTTTTGAAGGAGTAATTACCCTTTTACTTATTATACTGCTTTAAAAAGTTTGTATATGCCATTCCTCCTACTTTTTAAAATGGAATTCCTCAGAACTTAACCTGCTTTTACCATATGATTCACATATCGCTACAGCAGTTTGATCCAACCCCATTTTGAAGGAGTTATTGACCCTTTTTACTTAGAATTTTTTTTTATCAAAACTAATTTATGTGCAAATTCTCCTACATTTTAAATGGGACTTCATCCACACTTTGCATGTATGTTTATTACCATATGAAGATTCACATATTGCTACAGCAGTATGATTGGACCATTTTTTAAGGAGTTATGCCCTTTTTTCTATCACAGACTAATGTACATGAAACTTCTGTAACGGGAATCCTAGAAATCTTTGCATGATTGCTTAATACCATATGAAGCATTGAATATTGTTACAGCAATATCATCTAGCCATGTATGAAGGAGTTGTTGCAGTTTTTCACTCAGTATACAAGATATCTTTCAAGGAATGTGTGTGAAGGGAGACACTTGTTTTAGTGTCTAAAATAACCTTTTAATTTTTATCAGATTGGGATTTAAAGTTACCATTTGCCAAAAGTGGTAGTTTAATCTTTGTTTTGATTTGAACTCTTGCACAGTTCGCTTATTCAACAGTTGTTAATATAAAATAAATTCCTAATTTTTTTTGTAGATAACAACACAAGATTTTGATAAATTTGATTACATATTTGGAATGGATCATGAAAATATGAGGTAAGAGCAGGCACGAAATTAACGCTGGTCCGCTAGCCCGAGACTAGTAAAATCAGCGTCTGGCTTGTGAGTAGAATAACTCTCTTAGAAGCTAGTCCGATGGACTAGTTAAAATTTCCAATTGTCAATTATTGTTTCCACTTCATTAATTTTAATGACATAATTGAAAATCATAATTAGTCATTCATATTACTGTGTTTGTTTACGTTGTACACAATTTACCTGTGGGGAATTCCCTCGATAGCAATTTGATCCTAAAGGATGGTATACGAATTGATCAAATTACTCGATAATCCGGGTAACTCAGTGAACGATCTAAGGTTCAAGAAATGTGGCGACACATTACCGGCGTAGAGCAACCAGCCAAGAAAAATTTAATTAGATAATAATGAAAAATTGGAGAGAGAAAAAGGACGTATGATCAGGTCAAAAGAAAAAGAAAAACAAGCTGGCAGAAAAACCGCTACTGGTTAGTTCACAACAGTGAAATAGACCGAATGACATGTTCGGTTTGCATACAATATGCTTCTTCCGACAGGATGATGATGGCGCTGGTGATGATGATGTTTCAAGTGATGACAATACTGACATTCTTTTTTCATTATAATTTTTCCAAATAAAATAATTATTATATAATTTTTAGTAATTGTCCCCATGATGGTCGGGCTAGTAGAATATCCGGGGGGCTAGTTGATTTTTAGCTCACCTGACCCAAAGGGTCATGTGAGCTATTGCCATCACTTGGCGTCCGTCGTCGTCGTCCATCGTACGTCGTAAACTTTTTCAAAAATCTTCTCCTCTGAAAGTACTAGACCAATGGAAACCAAACTTGGTCTGAATCATCAATAGGGTGTCTAGTTTCAAAATTGTGTCCGGTGATGCTGTGCACCAACCAACATGGCCGCTGTTACTAAAAATAGAACATATGGTAATAACTCAAAAACCGTTAATAATATCAAAAATCTGACATGGTCAGCACATCAAGATCTACCTACCCTGCAATTTTGAAGTAAATCTGATTACCCATCTTGGAGTTATTGCCCTTTTTTCATCAAATTTATAAATTTTAATACTTTTCGTCCTTTATTTCAAAAACTATAAGAGACAGGTGGTAAGTTGAAAATGCAAACATGTTCAGCATGTCAAGATCTACCTACCCTGCAATTTTGAAGTAAATCCCAATACCCATTTTGACCGATTATGCAAATTAGAAAAAAGGGGGGATGAAATTAAAAAAAAAATATTCTCCTCAGAAACCACTGGGCCAATTGCAGCCAAACTTTTGTGGAATGATCCTTGGATGGCCCCCTTCCAAAATTGTGTCCGGTGATCCCGACTTCCAACCAAGATGACCGCCAAGCCGGATCTAGAATACATTTTGAAATTTGCGCGCAATGCCACCTGGTGGTTTATCGAAGTTGCGTCCCTTAGATAGTCGTCATCGCCAGCCAATCAGAATCGTTTTGTTATACGTATGTTGGAGAGTTGAAAATGGCAGTGCCCAGTGAAGAAAAACTTATTTGTGATAAATTTAATTTGGAAGCACTTACTGTCAACCAAGTGAAAGTTTCAAAGCTTTGGCAGACGGGAAAGATGTTTTCATTGGAACCAAAACGGGAAGTGGCAAATCGTTGTCATAAGAGAGCATTCCGGTGCCATCCTTGTTTACATTTCGTCGATAACATGTGCTCCGTGTAAAACGTCTTCTGATTGGATACGTGTACTGGTAGCCGTAACCAATGAAATATTAAAGCGCGAATCCTCGAAATGTATTCTAGATCTGCCAAGGGTGGGGAGAAGGGGGACCCGAATCGTAACCCTTGGCTAGCGAAGATGATCTCAACCAAACTTTGCTGAAATGATCCTTGGGTGGTCCCCTTTCAAAATTGTGTCCGTCAGTGCCGTCCTGTATCCACAATGGCCACCATTACTAAAAATAGAAATTTCTTCAAATGGCCAAAACTGCTCTATTTTAAGCTAGAAAGTGCCCAAATTTGAACTGTATAAGCATAATGATGAGCTTTTTAACATATATTATGGGATTTTTTATGAACTTTGAACTTTTGCCTATTTTGACCGATTATGCAAATTAGAAAAAAGGGGGGATGAAATTAAAAAAAAAATCTTCTCCTCTGAAACTACAGAGCCAATCTCAACCAAACTTTGCTGAAATGATCCTTGGGTGGCCCCCTTTCAAAATTGTGTCCGTCAGCGCCGTCCTGTATCCAAGATGGCCGCCATGACTAAAAATAGAAATTTCTTCAAATGGCCAAAACTGCTCTATTTTAAGCCAGAAAGTGCCCAAATTTGAACTGTATAAGCATAATGATGAGCTTTTTAACATATATTACGGGATTTTTTATGAACTTTGAACTTTTGCCAATTTTGACCGATTATGCAAATTAGAAAAAAGGGGGGATGAAATAAAAAAAAAATCTTCTCCTCTGAAACTACTGAGCCAATCTCAACCAAACTTTGCTGAAATGATTCTTGGGTGGTCCTCTTCCAAAATTCTGTCCGGCATTTCAGAACACCGACCAAGATGGCCGCCACAGCCGAACTTAATTTAACATAGGACCCTATGGGAAATTCCCATAAAAATCTTCTTGTCTGAAACCATTTGCTCAATAAGAACAAAATTTTGATGAAATAGTCATTGGATGGTTCTCTTCCAAAACTGTGTCCAGCGGTTCGGCCCTTCGATCAAGATGGCCCCCACAGCCGAACTTAGCTTAACATAGGACCCTATGGGAAATTCACATAAAAATCTTCTCCTCAGAAACCACTGGGCCAATTGCAACCAAACTTTTGTGGAATGATCCTTGGATGGCCCCCTTCCAAAATTGTGTCCGGTGATCCCGACTTCCAACCAAGATGACCGCCAAGCTAAAAATAGAAAAAAAGGGGGATGAAATTAAAACAAAAAACTTCTCCTCTGAAACTACTGAGCTAATCTCAACCAAACTTTGCTGAAATGATCCTTGGATGGTCCCCTTTCAAAATTGTGTCCATCAGCGCCGTCCTGTATCCAAGATGGCCACCATTACTAAAAATAGAAATTTCTTCAAATGGCCAAAACGGCTCTATTTCAAGCTAGAAAGTGCCCAAATTTGAACTGTATAAGCATAATGATGAGCTTTTTAACATATATTATGGGATTTTTTATGAACTTTGAACTTTTGCCTATTTTGACCGATTATGCAAATTAGAAAAAAGGGGGGATGAAATTAAAAAAAAAATCTTCTCCTCTGAAACTACAGAGCCAATCTCAACCAAACTTTGCTGAAATGATCCTTGGGTGGCCCCCTTTCAAAATTGTGTCCGTCAGCGCCGTCCTGTATCCAAGATGGCCGCCATGACTAAAATAGAAATTTCTTCAAATGGCCAAAACTGCTCTATTTTAAGCCAGAAAGTGCCCAAATTTGAACTGTATAAGCATAATGATGAGCTTTTTAACATATATTACGGGATTTTTTATGAACTTTGAACTTTTGCCAATTTTGACCGATTATGCAAATTAGAAAAAAGGGGGGATGAAATTAAAAAAAAATCTTCTCCTCTGAAACTACTGAGCCAATCTCAACCAAACTTTGCTGAAATGATTCTTGGGTGGTCCTCTTCCAAAATTCTGTCCGGCATTTCAGAACACCGACCAAGATGGCCGCCACAGCCGAACTTAATTTAACATAGGACCCTATGGGAAATTCCCATAAAAATCTTCTTGTCTGAAACCATTTGCTCAATAAGAACAAAATTTTGATGAAATAGTCATTGGATGGTTCTCTTCCAAAAATGTGTCCAGCGGTTCGGCCCTTCGATCAAGATGGCCCCCACAGCCGAACTTAGCTTAACATAGGACCCTATGGGAAATTCACATAAAAATCTTCTCCTCAGAAACCACTGGGCCAATTGCAACCAAACTTTTGTGGAATGATCCTTGGATGGCCCCCTTCCAAAATTGTGTCCGGTGATCCCGACTTCCAACCAAGATGACCGCCAAGCTAAAAATAGAAAAAAAGGGGGATGAAATTAAAACAAAAAACTTCTCCTCTGAAACTACTGAGCCAATCTCAACCAAACTTTGCTGAAATGATCCTTGGATGGTCCCCTTTCAAAATTGTGTCCGTCAGCGCCGTCCTGTATCCAAGATGGCCACCATTACTAAAAATAGAAATTTCTTCAAATGGCCAAAACGGCTCTATTTCAAGCCAGAAAATGCCCAAATTTGAACTGTATAAGCATAATGATGAGCTTTTTAACATATATTACGGGATTTTTTATGAACTTTGAACTTTTGCCTATTTTGACCAATTATGCAAATTAGAAAAAAGGGGGGATGAAATTTAAAAAATCTTCTCCTCTGAAACTACAGAGCCAATCTCAACCAAACTTTGCTGAAATGATCCTTGGGTGGTCCCCTTTCAAAATTGTGTCCGTCAGCGCCGTCCTGTATCCAAAATGGCCACCATTACTAAAAATAGAAATTTCTTCAAATGACCAAAACTGCTCTATTTTAAGCCAGAAAGTGCCCAAATTTGAACTGTATAAGCATAATGATGAGCTTTTTAACATATATTATGGGATTTTTTATGAACTTTGAACTTTTGCCTATTTTGACCGATTATGCAAATTAGAAAAAAGGGGGGATGAAATTAAAAAAAAATCTTCTCCTCTGAAACTACTGAGCCAATCTCAACCAAACTTTGCTGAAATGATCCTTGGGTGGTCCCCTTTCAAAATTGTGTCCGTCAGTGCCGTCCTGTCTCCAAGATGGCCGCCATTATTAAAAATAGAAATTTCTTCAAATGGCCAAAACTGCTCTGTTTCAAGCCAGAAAGTGCCCAAATTTGAACTGTATAAGCATAATGATGAGCTTTTTAACATATATTACGGGATTTTTTATGAAATTTGAACTTTTGCCTATTTTGACCAATTATGCAAATTAGAAAAAAGGGGGGATGAAATTTTTTAAAAATCTTCTCCTCTGAAACTACTGAGCCAATCTCAACCAAACTTTGCTGAAATGATCCTTGTGTGGTCCCCTTTCAAAATTGTGTCCGTCAGCGCCGTCCTGTATCCAAGATGGCCACCATGACTAAAAATAGAAATTTCTTCAAATGACCAAAACTGCTCTATTTTAAGCCAGAAAGTGCCCAAATTTGAACTGTATAAGCATAATGATGAGCTTTTTAACATATATTGCGGGAGCCTCTAGTTATATCTACTAGTCCTGCTGGCTAGATGCAATTTTTGCTTAAATTCTACCCCTGGGTAAGAGATAAATCTAAATCACATGATTATGAGTTTCAAGTCACCAAAAGAAAAACAACAAAACAATGGTCTACAAAAACTACACAGAAACCCAAAGATTGAGGAAAACAAGGGGTGAACTCATGTGGCCCAGAAGGGTTAGCAGTTCCTGCTTCACTAGTGGCACCTATCATGTGATATATAAATTGTGTTGGACATCAGTATACCTAAATAATTACAAATAATATAGATAAAATATGAATCCTATGTGAAACATATGGGAGTCAAGACAAACCAAACATCATTTTTACATGAAAATCATAGCAGATCTCACAACACTGCTCTTATGACGTGAAGACATATAATTGAACAACATAATCATCATGAACCGCAGTGAAAACTTGAGATGAACTCAGGTGCACCGAAAGTATTAGCAGTTCCTGCTCCACTAGTGGCACCTGTCATGTTAGTCTTGGTACAAACCTGATGATACATCCTGAATGCAGAAGGATCAGATTGTGATTATGATAAATGGAACATGTTCATGTTCATCTATGACACAGACATTCCGTAACAGAAGATGAAATAGTTTTATATCCATCTAAAACTTATTATTTAACTTTCAAGAAATAAACAACTTGAGATGATTCTTGGATAGATTATGTTTGACGGGACATAACTTGGGAAAGACAAAAGTAAATATCTACAAGACTAAAGTAGACCTGTTTTTTAACAATCAAAATATTTTTCTAATTCCTAAGTTATTCGGATGACTAGAATTTAACCTAATCATTAGAAACTAAAAGTTGACACAGAAACCTCCATTCTTCTAACACACACTCTTCATCAAATCAACACAAAATGTAGCATAGTTTATAGTCCGTTTGACTTCTATAAATGTCCAGAAAAAAATTCATAAAATTCCAGTTTTCAAATCAACAAGGTTTTTTCTAGATGTGTTTTAATGTATGATATATACGAACTCTGACAATTAATTTCAAAATTTTTGGTCCATTATTAAATAAGTTACTCGTTAGGTCTCTATATTTTCTGAAGTGTAAAAATCTGCCTGGAGTGAGATTTTTTATCTGAACATTTATAGAAGTCAAACGAACTATAACTTAAAGTAACATTCTTTACACATATCCTTTATAAACAATGTATTTCTTTAATTTTTAACTTAACCAAACTTATCTTTAATTCCTAGTGATTTAGATAATGTAAAGCCAAAGAATTGTAAAGCTAAAACAGTAATGCTTGGAGAATATGATCCAGAAAAAGAACTAATTATAGTTGATCCTTACTTTGTAAGTTTTTAATGCACTGTAAAAAATATATTTGGGAAGGGGCTGTCATGGTCGTGATCATATGGTAGTTGGATTTACAACTACCTTTGCAATCGGTGACTTATCACCACTTAAGTTTTGCAAGTTCGAATTCTACTCATGGTGAGGTGTACTTGATAAAACTTTATGTGATCAAGTTTGTCAGTGATTTGCAGTGGTTTTCTCTGGGTACTCCTGTTTCCTCCACCAATAAAAAGGACTGCCAGGAAATATTGTTGACAGTGGCATCAAACACCATAACCCTAAGACGTAATATTTAGAAAACAATGATAGGTATTGAATGTAAGTAAGTTTGATTTTAAGTGTCAATTAATCCACATTAAGAGTAAACTTTACAGTGAACCAATTTGATGTCTTCCCATGGTAAAGTTAAGAGTAGAGGAAGGAAATTAGTCACTTTCTGATTGGTATTTTATTATGAGAGATTTATAGCTTTTTTATATTGATAATAAATGTCATCTCAGATCAAATAATAGATTACTTTTCAATAGCTAATCAATTTTATCATCAATATGATAGGAATTTTAGATATATTTTAATACAATAGTCAACACTTACATGTATTTGTAAAATTGACCCATTTCCATTGTAAAATTTCCTCAAGTTTGTCATTTGTTTTGACAGCAGCAAAGAACAAATGGTTTTATCTATTGAGTACATATAATACATAAAGTCATTTTAAAAATAATTTAATTGGGGCATGGTTTTTAAGAAGGGAAGGCACTTAATTGTCGATAATAAATACTATTCTTTCACCAACTGGAGTAAAGGTTTGGCTTGAGTTCCTGCGAGGTGTGCTCATCTGGTACCTCTAGTGAAAAATTTACCAGGTACATTCAAATCTGCTTTAGTGACTGCCTCTATTAAGCAATAACTTGAATTATGTGACCTTAATTTTTACTTTCATTCACAGTGTATATCATACACATGTAAATTAAACCTGGATTAAGCCACCACCTGACTTATGTGACCAAATTTCAGTTCCCTTGGAAGGTCACATAAGGCAGGTTTAATTGTACATTCCGACACTGTGGTTTTCTGGTTTCCTCTTAACCTAGTTTATACAATATAGTCAAAAAATTACAATTACAATACTGTAAATCAATAGTTCAATCAATCAATAACCCTAAGACATATTTTGTTTATTTTATTGAACTACTGGTATAATGAATGCTTAATTATATTTTTTTTCTCTAATTCAGGGCAATGATATGAGAGATTTTGACAAAGTATATGAGCAGTGTTGTAGATGCTGTGAAGGCTTTCTGAAGGCTGTTACTGGATCATGATAATACTATGACTGTTAAAACTGATTTTAAATTTACAGTGAAACCTGTCTAAACCGAAGCCTGTATAAAGTGGAATCCTGTATATACAGAACATTAAATCAAGTCCTAATGTAGGAAATCTTTATTAATTTAACCTATAGAGGTCAAACACCTGTCTATTCTGAACACAAAAGCTGGTAACAATGAGGTTCGGTTTAGACAGGTTTTACTGTATTATTAAAGTATGGCACCCTTGCCGGTAAATTTCAAACATTATTCGAAAGAAGATGATGGAATTTGATTTGCTTGTAATTAACATTGTGAAAAAGAAATTGTTACAGCAAGCTTGTTTATATATGTAACATAAGATGTAAAATAATGATAAAATCATTCTGGCTAATTTTTTTTAAATAGATATTTGAGCTTTATCTTGTATTTATAAATCAGATATATTATCAACAATTAGTTTGAAGCAACATATCTTCAGAATATACATAAACTCACACATTTTTTGTTCATGTAGGAAGGATTTTCTGGTTAGAAATTTTAGAACTATAAATTAATTAAGTCATACCATGTACTATTTACAGGTACATGTATTTTGCTTGGTGATTTTCTGTTGAAAATGGGATCACATTTTAAGGTGCTTGTTAAATAAATAAATAAATAAAGGATATTATATTTGTTTTCATTGCCCATTTATAAAATATAGCACTATTTGTGTAAATGTGCAATTTCATACTCCCTAAGATTTTTTACCATTATTAACAGCCAAATGTAATAAAAATGTTTATACCAGCAAAAGGCCACTCAATTGAGCTGGTGCTGTTGATCATATGGTTGTTGGATTTACATATGTAGTAAATACGTAGTGGGTTCGAGCCCTGATCAGGTCAGACCAAAGATTATAAAATTGGTATTTGTTGGTCCTCTGCTAAGCATGCTGTATTAAGGTGTAATACTGGCTGGGAAGTGCTTATGACAAGTGGAACATAACTGTGGTCATTTGTGACACAGTTATTCTGTTATGATGGCGACCGTACAACATTCAAAGTGATAACTTCAACTTAACCCATAGTTATTACTTAGCTCACCTGGCGAAAGACAATTTGAGTTTTGTCATCGCTATGAAACAACTTCCCAATTAGAATCAAAATTCCCAAGAATGTTCCGCTGATGGCCCCATTTGTTTTTTGGGTGTAATTCCAAGGAATAAACTGGCCTTCAAAACCAATAATGTAATCTAATAGGTTTGAATTGCAAATAGATTTTCAGAAACCAATGGTTCTAAGGATTTTTATTATATATTACAGGAATTTTCTTTAATTGGTCTATTAACAAAGATTTCCTACATTGGGACTTTATTTATTTAAAGTTTGGTTGATACAGGATTTCTAATCGCACAGATAGTGTAATGGTTAGCGTGTTTGCCTCGAGTGCGGAAGATCATGGGTTCGAGCCCCGGTCAAGTAAAACCAAAGACTATAAAATTGGTATTTGTTGCTTCTCCGCTAAGCATACAGTACTAAGAGCAGACTGGTTGGCTAGGAATTAGATTAATGTGTCCAAGTGGAGCGACATGTTTCAGTGAGCTAGCACTATAAAATTCAACTAAGCCTGTTGTCTAGTACATTTTTACAAAGCGGATATCGTTGTCATCTCATCAAAATGTAACTTGTTCCTACCATGATATAGCTGAAAATTTGCTCAATTGCCGTTAAACAACAATCACTCACTATACAGGATTCCTTTTTAATCATGGTTCAGTTTAGACAGGTTTCACTGTATAAGATAATTAAAAACTAGTACAATAAACCTAAAAATATATAATTTATTAAAAACTGAGTATGGATATTTCCGATTATGATTGCTACGTGTTTCTCCCGTCTCGTTCACTATTCTCGTCCTGTAAGAGATGGGCTGGTAAATAACACAGAACACCTATGTCATCTGTGTATTTTAACTGTGGATTAGGATGAGTGTTATTCATACTACCTAGTGAAGTATACCTGAAATAAACATGAAAACAACTTGTAATGTTACTAACAGATATTATGAATTATTGAATTAATAGACAAAAGTATAGGGACAATCTCACAACCATTCTGAGGTGTGAGTTATGTGCACCATTGAAGACTTTATGATGACTAAGATGAAACAAAAAATCTGTTCCCGAGACCAAGGGAAAATGTATAAAATACTGATAATTATACATGTAATGTATTACTTGACATTTTCCATATCAGTCCAGATATCATCATCATCAACCATGACTTGGTTAACCGTTACGGAATACAATGTATCTGTATCACAAATGACCAAGGATATGTTCTACTTATCTGAGTTCCAGGTAGATCTACTTCTGATTTTCATCTGAATGTCTTTTTTATTCTTTTATGTTCAATTACATCTATGTCCTTTCTAATTACAGATTTCTAATTATTCCAAAATTATGACAAATTAAGATTTATTGAATATATTAACACTTACTTCCAGGTCAATATTAGATTACACTCCATCCACCCTATAGACTAGTACCAGTCTCTGACTTAATTTTTTTCATCTACTTGCCCGAAAGTCAAATTTAGAAAAAAATTCTATTTATTCAAACAAATTCTTTCATAATTTTCACTTGTCAGAATCCAGTTTTACTTGTCCCTGGCATCCGACAAGTGGGTAAGCGCGAAGACTAGACTACTGTTGCAAGACATCCTCCATTAAATACATACCCTCTATCATATAAACTGCAGTAAGGAATGTTTAGAGATCTTAAAAACTGCCATATATGTTTGTATGTCCAGTTAAGTAATGGGCTCACTCTCATAAACTGTGGCCAATCATGATCTGTCATTGCAAATGACTCTAAATGACCTGAAAAAAAATCACATAATTTAAAATATTTCATTTCAGATATATTGTACAATATCTCAAATATGCATTTTACATGTAATTATATATAGAATACTGGCAATCATGAAGGCTGAGACAGACATTATTGCTAGTATCATGGCGAGTAAGATATGGCAAGCTAGTATGTCGATATATTTAAAATAGACGATATTGTTTTATCTGTAACGTCATAAAATGTGCTTGACCTCACACTGACCGTATAAATTATGCATAAATTACCAATACATGTAAATAAATTAATTTTAGAGTCACATGTCATTTTATACGTGTTTTGATTGGTTTAAAAAGTTGAGGTTATTTGTCAATGAATGGAATCTAAAAATAGACATCGTTCTCAAGGCGTTGCATGCCGTTGTCATCAGGTGATTTTCTTTAAATGAGGCACCTTTAGGGATATTTAAATTTATTTCCGATTATTGTCCTTTTTTTTTGAGAAATTTTTAAAACGGCTAAATATATTGGAGAAACTTCCTGACCACAAATATATGAATGGTATTTACGGTAATGGAATTTGATTCTGAAAGGATCCAGGTTTCAAGGGTTAGGGTTATGGTGTTTAACGCCATTTTCAACAATATTTCAGTTATATCGTGGTGGTCAGTTTTATTGGTGTAGGAAACCCAAGTACTCAAAGAAAACCACCGACCTGCCGCAAGTCACTCACAAACTTGATCACATGTTGTATCGAGTTCACTTCGCCATGAATGTGATTAAAACTCACAACGTTAGTGGTGATAGGCACTGATTGCATAGGTAGTTCTAAATTTTCAAGGAGTTATACTGCATATCAAATATGGAGTTAAATTATAATGATGTGTGCTCTGGTTGAGGCTTTCAACAATTTGATATAGGTTCATGGCTAGTTAGCTTACCACGAAGCATGCTAGACCTCTACCTTCAGTGAGAAAAATTCTACACCATTACATGTGGTCTCTATGCTATAGCTGACAAATTTATGTAAAACACATATTCAATCAACAATAACAATCTCAATACAAACAAAGGGGAGATAAATCTTGAACTTCATAATCATATCAAAATGGGAGATAACTCTTTAATAACCCAATTATAACAAATAAAGGGGGTTATGGTGTTTAACGCCACTTTCAACAATATTTCAGAAATATCATGGCAGTGAGTTTTCTTGGTGGAGGAAACCAGAGTACCCAGAGAAAACCACCGACCTGACGAAAGTCAATGACAACTGATAGAGATAGCTCTTTCATCTCCAATATAAAAAAAACTCACTAGAATACGGATCTGTTTTCCTTGTACCCATAATAACAGCTTTTATGCTTGGATGTCCTTTTTGTAACTCAAATAGACTGTCCTTTATTCTTCCATTAAAATTTAACATTTCTAAATTATAACTACAATGAAAGGTAAAACAATGGTAATTATTAAAAAAAGAACTTTATTTTGTTCCTAGTTCACTATAGGTTTATACTGATTCGGGTACAAAATTTATTACAATATTACTTAAAAACACTGATGTTCAACAGTCAGCCGAAAAGGGAAGTAACTGAGGACATAAAAATTTGGAACATCACATAGTTTGTTTTTTATTTGTCTGCAATGAAAACAAATCAAACAATTATCAAAAAGAAATAAAATTGTAAAAATGGACAATATCAGACACTCTGGAACAATATTTTAATCACTTCTGTGAACCTTGTAAGAAATGCAAAATCTTTGGTGGCTGATATTCCATTTAAGACTTCAAACTTCATGGTTCCCTGTTTATTATGAGTCTAAGACACAATAAGTATCAGCAAATTATTTGAACTGCATGATGGGAAATACCTTTAGTCTTGCACTTTCATCTGTTATATTCTGCATCTCCACTTTTCCAAGTTATGCAGAGTCTGATATCAATTAACATACCAAAACTAAATATTGTACAATAGTACCCCCAGTAATGCAATTGTAAATGTGGCCTCTAACATCAGTTACAGGTCGCTAATACAGGCTGATGTTACTTGTCGATGTTTTTGCAGATCTTTTTATGAATGATCTTTACCAATGTTGTAATAGGAAAATTAGGTAAACTCGTTCATAAACAAAACTGTTCTCACAACTTTTTTATTTTATTTTATAAATTATAACATTATTATTGTACAAGTTATATACATTACTATTAAAACAAAAGAAGTGGCCCGTATTGGATATAACAGCTTTGTTTTTCCGCATTCATACTCAGGTGAAGGCCTTGGTGTTTCTTGCGGAAAAAGAAACCTGCTATATCCAATACAGGCCACTTCTTTGATTTCAATAATACTGTATCTTATACATATTTGGTGAAGGGAGTCAAGATATTTTGTTGTATGTTTTATCTTATTCAAGTCAATTATTAAGAAGTACATTTACCTGTCTCTAGAAATTTGTATAAATTTCTCCACTTCAGGAAAGACAGATTTACTATTGATATATAGTGCTTTATATTTGTCTTCATTATCTGGAAATTTTCTGAAATACAAATAAATTTGTTAAAACATTCAATCAAAGACCATGATACATGTAATACTGAAAATGTGGTTACCAAAAACATATTCAATTAACATGAAAGGTATTAAATAAAATGTGTGCATGCCATGATATAGCTGAAATACTGCAAAAGTGTGTGTTAAACACCAACCACTCAATCAGTCATGAAAGGCATTAGAACAAGAATCAAAATTAAAAGTCACAAAAAAACAATTTCACTGGAATGCATATGGTGACATAGAAAACATAATTTTCAAATCAAATCAAATGTGTCATTGTCTTATAAACTGTTTTAACAACAAACAAACAAAATAGCTGATACCACATAAATAATGAACACATACTGTGGGTATTGTCAAGGGTAGCATTTCCTCCTATTAGATATATGGGTAATAACAAAATTACCGAACTCCGAACAATCTTCCAAAGGGAAAGTCAAAACCCATAAGTATATAAACAGACAAAATTAGTCAACAACCGGAAAACTGTGAAAACCGTAATGACCATGACTTGGTACAGGCATTTCCAAAGAAATGGTGGGTTGAATCAGATTTTAAGGTCCAAAGGTTCCAGCTGTCACTATAACAGTATTTATAACAATACTGGAACAAAATAGGTAAAATAGTAGTCAACGCAGTACTAAATTCAGTGAGGAGGGTGGAACATCTATCGTGAACCATCTACATCAACAACCACGAGTCACCTGAAGTATTTTAACTACGAAAGTAAATGTCAAAAACACTTTTACGTCACACATTGACAAAAAATATTTTTGACATTTTTGTTGACTTCCTTATCTTTATACATTTTCACTTCATGAAAATCCATTGTTTATTATCGTCTCTGCAGAGACAGAATATATTTCGACAAGATCTTGGTATCGGAATATAAACCTTTTAAGAGATCGAATAAGGCGAATCTTTTTATAGCCCTGGTCCAGTAGCCTGTTTCTCAGATAAAGATGACGTTTCAGGAAATCAGAATAATTGCTACTGGCCCTTGCATAGCGAATTAATTGCAAGATGTAAACACCATATGCAGGAGAAGCTGGTATATTGCTGCACATATTTGGGAAATTTATGATTTTAAAATTGAAGTCTTCCCATTTATCATAAATTTTAGTACTGAGTTGATCACTGTCGTCAAATTCGAGGTATAAGTCCAAAAATGATGCGGACAAAGCTGTATCTGTGTGGTCTCTTTAATTTCCAGCTCTGGAGGATATATCAATGGAGAAATTCTGCAAATCTAGAATTATTGATAGATAAAACGTCATCAATATGCCTGTATGTGAAATTAAAGGCTCTAGCTTCATAAATCTTCTTATTTTTTACAAGCTTTTGAAGAAACTCCGACTCATATAAGTATAAAAATAAATCGGCTAGAATAGGGGCACAATTCACACCCATTGGTATGCTGATGACCTGCTGAAACAGTGTCCCTCCAAAGGAGACAAATATGTTATTGATGAGGAACTCCAGCATACTGATCACTTGTTCCTCGGAGTAGCATGTTTTACCTTTTTGAATTTTGTTTGAAAAATATGTGGAATTGTAGCCTAACACAACAAATTTTGAGCCATAGTTTCTATGACTGCATAGACTGTGTTTGTCTTGGAATTTTAGCTGATGCCATT
Organism: Bathymodiolus septemdierum; assembly: GCA_963383655.1. Classification (NCBI taxonomy): domain Eukaryota; kingdom Metazoa; phylum Mollusca; class Bivalvia; order Mytilida; family Modiolidae; genus Bathymodiolus; species Bathymodiolus septemdierum. The sequence goes on from OY726526.1 coordinate 53,576,817, forward strand.
TTTTTATTGGGAGATTATAGTCACTTATTCTAGGTTTAGTTATTAGCTTTCAGGACCATTGTGGTAGTGATCATAAGTTAATTGGGTCTAAAACAAAATAAAAAATTATGCAATCAGTGCCTATCAACACTAAAACTGTGAGTTCGAATCCCACTCATGGTGAGGTGTACTTAATTCAACTTTATGTGATAAAATTTGTCAGTGACATGTGGCAGGTCGGTGGTTTTCTCAGGTTTCCTCCTCCAATTAATCTGAAAGCCACGTTATAACTGAAATATTGTTGAAAACGGCATTAAACACCATAACACCCCCCCCCCCTCCACCCCATTAACTTTCTGTATTGTTTGAAGATGATATTACTACCCATATGTATAATCTTTTGTTAAAATAAAACTTTTTTTTAATCAATATTTGATAATTCTTCCATTTATTTATCAAAATTTTCATATTAAATGTGATTTAGTTTTCAAATTTAATATTTAATAAATATCGGGGGCTATGTTTCTTTTCAAACATATGTTGATCCAAATCTAGATCTAAAGCAACTTTTTTAACCAGGTAGTGTGCATTACTTGTACAATAGATGATTTTACCATGTACTTATCAATGTTTCTGTGGTTTTCCTTCACAACTACTTAACCAGGTCAAAACAATATAGCTGAAAGATTGGTGAAAGTGATATCAATCTAAAAATCTCATTCTACTTTTACTAGTGGACAAGGAACTGCTCACCCTTCCGGAGCACCTAAGTTCACCCCCGGCTTTAGTGGGGTTTGTGTTACTCGATCTTTAGCTTTATATATATGTTTTGTAGTTCGTTGTTTGTCCTTTTGTACTTTTTCTTTTGGCCATTGTGTTGTCTGTTCTTCTTTGATATACGTATTCTGATTACCCCTTTGGTATCTTTAAACACTTCTTATATTCCATTACATCATACATGTCCATCATTATTTTTAGTAATCTCTGTACCCCCCACTCCTCTTTATTTTAGTTCTTTGTTTAAAATCCAAATCTCTTTACATCAACTGTTAAAACCATTACACTATATATATCTTTCTATGATAAACATACTTTTTAGCAACTGCATAAAACAGATGGAGTAGCACTGTACAATCTTTACCTCCATTAAATCCAACACAAAGGTCATCTAACCTAAAAAAAAAAATACCAGAAACATAAAAAAAAATGGTTCATTTGGCCATAATTAATGCTGGTAAATTATTTGTTTGTTCAAATGAGACCTACCAGAAGAAAGGTGCCTGCTCAAATTCTGTATTTCATCAAAATCCTATGTAGTATGTATTTTTTTGTTATTTCTGGATATTTTCAAGTTCCATGTTCGATAATTTTGTTATTACCCTTATTTCCACAGCAATAAGGATCTTATTTCAAATTTTAACACATTTTAAAAGAAAAAAATATCCCTATCTACCTACCCATGGGTCAGGTCTGGGTAAAGTAACATTCTGTTAAGGGTAGCCTTACACAATAAAACTTTTCTTAAGAGACTGTGTTTCAGCAATATTTAGTAATCAAAATCAATTAAAATTGTGAATTTAAAGAAGAGTTTTCACTTCAACCAATTTTATCCCATACATGTATATTCACGACTGGTAAATATAGATCACAACCTTGTACCACATTTGTTTTTTACATAAAATTGGTTAGTTGTTATCATGATAAAATTTATAATCTATCTTTCACAGACATAAAACTGTTGTTAAATAGATCAAAAAGAAAAATATATATTTTATTGTAATGCACATCTGTGATGTCTGTATGACATGATTGATAAGTACATGTAATTGAAATTGCTATGTGTTATTTGTTTTTTTATACCACCCACAAACAAAGTTTGGGGGGTATATAGGAATCACCCTGTCCGTTCATCCGTCCATCCGTCTGTCTGTCCGTCCATGTACCTTGTAAGCGCAACTCCTCCTAAACTGCTTATTGAATTTTTATGAAACTTTACACAGTTGTAGTACACAACCTGCAGATGTGCATGAAGGAATACAGTTGCTGTCTAAAATTTAGAAAGGGAGATAATTCAACTTATACTTTCATGAAAGGGGGGGGGGGGGGGCATGTACCTTGTAAACGCAACTCCTACTAAACTGCTTATTGAATTTTTATGAAACTTTACACAGTTGTAGTACACAACCTGCAGATGTGCATGAATGAATACGGCTGCTGTCTAAAATTTGGAAGTGGAGATAATTCAACTTATACTTTCACGAAAAGGGGGGTCATGTACTTGTGGCGACCCCTAGATGTATGTTCTTGGTTAGTTTATTTTGGAGATGGGATGTTGTCTCCTTGACATAACTCCATATCCATTCATTTTTCATAGGTAACTTGCTAATATACCTGTATTCCAAAGTTTGAACATCATAGTATTGCAAGCAGGGGGTATCACTCAGTGAGGTCACTCACAGTTCTAGTTTTTAATAGATTTCTCTAAAAATATACCTAATGATTGTGAAAGATTGTTGTTTAATGCCACATGAACATTTTTACAACTTTATCATGGCATGAACACATTACTTTTTGATGGTTTGGTTTGGTTTATGGTGTTTGGTGTTTAACGCCACTTTCAACAATATTTCAGTTATATTGTGGCAGTAAGTTTTATTGGTGGAGGAAACTGGAGTACCCGGAGAAAACCACTTGTCGCAAGTCACTGACAAACTTTATCACATAATGTTGTATCGAGTACACCTCGCCATGAACGGGGTTCGAACTCACAACTGTAGTGGTGATAGGCACTGATTGCACAGGTAGTTGTAAATCCAACTTCCATACGATCACAACAACGACGGCCTCTACTTTTTGATGAGTTGATGCAATCTATTTAAAATAACATCTTTTCATTGCTCCCCTTACTCATATGTTGCGGCATGCAAGATCTGAAGAAATCCCATTATGGGTCACATGCATGAAAAAAGTAAATAAAAGCCAATAAAAGAAAAGAAAATCTAGTAAAGGAACATCATATGATTATTCATGTACAGCTTGGATTCAAATTTTTAGTTGGCGAGAAAAATGACTTTATTCATTTTCCCATCACAGGTTCTATATTAAACTTATATGCTCTTTACTGGTGGTTATTCTGGGTTTCTGATTGACACAAAAAAAAAATTATATGTTGTAGAGGACTATCAAAGGAACATTTCATCCAGAGCTGGTTGGTTTATGGTGCTTAACACCACATTCAACAATATTTCAGGTATATCGTGGTGGTCAGTTTTTTTGGTGGAGGGTATCAGAGTACACAGAGAAAACCACTGACCAACATGCCTAACAGTATATCTTTATTATCTCTTAGAATACATACCCATATTTATCTAAACTATCCTCTATTATTTTGACAGCATTCCTAACATTGTTGGTATATTCACACTGATCACATGAGTTAACTATTCTATAAACTCTATCTACTGCATTAGTGATAGGTGTCTTATCATAGTCAACTATACAATCTGAAATAAATGGAAAAAGGCACATTGGTATAGGCTTAAGAAGCAGCATAATGCAGTGAACTGCTGATGGAGCTGAAATGTATATTTCCCATTTTTTAAGGGGATATAACTGACATCATTTACAAAATCTAAGTAAAGCTGTAACTGGTCATAAAATATACCGGTATGTGACACAAATCAATAAAACATTCTGGGATAAAATACATATCACAATTAATTTTCTATGGTTCTTTTTTTCTTTTTTTCTTTTTTTAAAGATTTACTTAATTTCTCTCTTTGATGCACAATAAAAAAAAAGCTTGTACTTCCAAATGGAACACAAACTTCATTTGTACAAATCTGAATCTATTCTTCTCTTCTGCTAAGTTCTGGTTCCATTTGGTTTTGATCAATTTTGCAGCAGAAGATTAAAATGGATATTTCATTATTAAATTTCCATTCCTATTTCTTGAGAAAACTATTTTTTTTTATTTCGTCCATTTTTTTAAATAGTTTTTTTCACAATTAAAACTTTGAACCCACTGAGGACTCGACAGCCCCCATACATAAAAGATTGCAATTAAAAAGAAGACAAAAATATTGTATCACTTTGTTTATTATTGTTATATATATGTACTTTTAAAATTGTACGATTGTTTATTTATTATGCTATACAATATTTATCGATTGTTGTGCTCACTCAGGTTTTTCAAAAAATTAAAATAAGGTATTTTATATATACATATTCAAGTTGTTTAGCACAATAACTTAATCAGTCATCGACTTTAGCAGTGGTCCGGTGGCCCACGGCCAGTGAAAATTGATTCGGACCAGTGACTTTTGCCAAATTTTTTCAATAGAATCTATATAAATATTCTAATTTTGAAGTTTTATGGCCAGTAAATTCGAAAATCTAATTTCGAAGACTGCTTAATACTGGCAATTTGTGAGTTCAAACCCCGCCCAGGCGAGAGTAGCCCAGGCGAGGTATACTCGATACAACATTATGTGATAAAGTTTGTCAGTGACTTGCAGCAGATCAGTGGTTCTCACCTGGTACTATGGTTTCCTCCACCAATAAATCTAACCGCCACGATATAACTGAAATATTATTGAAAGTGGCGTTAAATATCATAACCCTAACCCCTAACCCTATTGTGCAATTTGAAGTCTGTAAACTAGGTCAGGTCTTTGAACCTCTGGTTATTCTAGTTGATATGCTTGATAAAGATTGTACCAGTTTTAAGACACTTTCTATACTTGATAAGAGCAGGCTGCCTTACAATTCTTATATTCATTTTTGTATGTTAAATAAAATATTTGCATATCGTTTAAATGTAATTAAGTGAATAAGAATTATCAGTGTAATACCTAGCTGCAGAACAATAAGGGGCTAGGGCTATGATGTTTAACGCCACTTTCAACAATATTTCAGTTATATCATGGTGGTCAGTTTTATTGGTGGAGGAAACCGGAGTACCTGTAGAAAACCATCGACCTGCCGCAAGACACTGACAAACTTTATCACATAATGTTGTATCGAGTACACCTCGCCATGAACAGAGTTCGAACTCACAACTTTAGTGGTGATAGACACTGATTCCATAGGTAGTTGTTAATCAAACTATCATACTCTCACGACCACGACAGCCCTTAAAATTAAGTTTTATAAGCTGATATTATAAAAAAAATCTTCTGGTTTCGTATTGTTTTTTAGCACACTCGTTTTACTTTTTACCAATAAAACATATCCAGTTTCAACATATACATGTGGACCAATCAGGACTTCCCTGTTTATAGATTTTGTTTTTATTACGTTACACTGAAATGCCCTTAATGAACTGTATTTATTTATAAGATACATCCTGCTTATAAATCTTTTAATTTACTTTCACAAAAGTTAAAAGTCACAAAACCAATAGTTATTTTTTAGTACATGTATATATTTTTACCTTCTATATGAGCTCCCACAAAATATCTTTTTATAATAAAGTTCCAAATTTAATATCAAACATTTCTAAGAAAATGAGATAAAAACTCTCATTTTGAAAAAAAAAAATACTGGTATTTAACATTGAAGGCATAATGGATATTATTTTCTATGAACAATAAATGTAATTTTTTTTGACACTTTTGGGCCTCTTTTTTTTAACAACATAATAATATTTTATTCAAATGTTTATAATATATATAACATAGGATATATGTGAAAGTGTGTACAAAGAATACAATGAGTGAACAAAAAATTATGATTTTCAGTTAAATTGATATTGAAGGTATTATAAACATTTAACAGAAAATACCTTCAAATAAATTAAATCTCTAAGAGAAAAGGGACCTATTTTCTCTGCTGCAGGTTACTAATCTAATGAGAAAAAAAATAGGAGAGTGTGGGGGGTATGTGGGTCAAATCAAGTTCACAACTCACTATTAAGACAGGATATAAATGAGCACCTCATGTATATAGGAGTGATTGTTTGTGTAGACTGGCCCCATTATAAAGTCCAAATTTTCCGCCCCTATCTAAAAAACCATCCCTGGTCCATCCTAGTCCCACTTTTTAACCTTACAAGATATGTTGTACTCACTTGATGTTAAATAACAATAGACCAAAAACACTAAATCAAACAAATAATAAGAAAAACATTGATTTTAATTCAGCATCTTTTCACTATAAAATTAAATTATATCATAATTTACACCTTAATAGACCATTTATTATTATCTATTCAATATTTAAGGGAACAAACACGTGTGTGTCATCTTACCTGTAATTTTAGACATTATAATCTTTGTAATTCGTCTGTTGTATCAACTAATGATAAATTTAGATTTATCATCTGTTTATAAAGGCAATACATCAGTACATTGTAAAAGTGTAATTTTTTTCCTGGTATTTTTTTCTTAAGTTTCATTTGAATTTTATTGATTATCAGGTAAACCAATTAAATTGTATTCAGCTGCTATAAATAAAAACTCTTTAAATAAATGAAGCATTCTGATCTTTTTTTTTATGGTAATAATATGACTTCTGGGAGATTGTTTCTTAATATTAAGATTAGATTAGATTAGTGTTTAATGCCACTTTCAACAATATTTCAGTTATATCGTCAAATTCTGATCATGGAAGCAAAAAATATATCAATAATTAAATCAAGAGGTAAAAGGGTATATTTGAAGCCAAATGACCGTTTATTTTGCTTGTTAGTTTTGAAAGCTTGACTTTCATGTTCACTTCCAAAGTTTGCCCCCACCCCCAAATTTCCAGTCCACATACAATTTCGGTCCCCCCGACTTTCCATTCCATATACAAAGTTCCCCCCACTTTCAGGTCCACTTAACAAGTTTGGTCCCCCCCCCCCCCCCCCCAATTTACGGTCCACTTCTACACCTCTGGGTAAATATTTCTTGGTATATAGGGTATACAGTTAATAGGAATCTACCTTATTATGTAGAAACACTTTATAAAAGTCATAAATGCATTCAACATTTTGAAGATACTTTCCCACTACTGTCATGAAATCAAAACTGATTTGGAGCAACAAGTAATAGCAGAATCGGCAAAATATGTACTCTCTCAAGTTTCAGTTAAATCAGCTCGATAGTTTCTTAATCATGACATCTTTAAGGGTTTTGGGTTATGGTGTTTAACGCCACTTTCAACAATATTCCAGCTATATTGTGGCAATCAGTTTTATTGGTGGAGGACACCAGAGTACCAGGAGAAAACCACCAACCTGCTGCAAGTCACTGACAAACTTTATAATGTTGTATTGAGGGGGGGACATGAAATCTTTTCATCATAACAAAACTTTAATATCACCACACCTGATACCTATTCACGATGGGAAAAAATATTCTGTTCAATATTATCTATTTTTCATTATAAGTGGATTTGAAAAATATTCTTCAAACATTATTGCCCAGAAAAATATTTAAAAATCACTGCTATACTACAGTAAATTTCTGCTTTTCTTGACCAAAAATAATTAAAATCGGACATGAATTGACCTCCGGATAATTTGTTGAAAACATTGGGAAAATTGAAAGTGTCTGATTACTTTTTTTTATTTTCTGTATATCAAGGTGCGAGTAAGTGAATATTTGTTCTTTTAAGTTAATATTTGTTCTTTTAAGTGAATATTTGTTCTTTAACGCCAAATGAGCAACTTTTCATGATGAGAATAAATCATATTTGATGAAATGATGATGATGTCTACTTTGACTAGACCAACATGCTTAGTTGGATTTTTATATTTCTAGTTCACCGAAACAATGGCCTAGATTTACTTTAGGGATCCCAACAAGGATAAAAATTACATAAGTAAGTGGAAACTATGGTTATGTGGCTGTATCCCATATAATAATCCTGTACATACTGCATAATACATAAAGGAAATTTTATAAGGAACACTAAATTTGATTGAAAATAGAGAAAAAACAGAAAATACTTTCTTTGACACCTTGGGCCTCTCATTTGGAAATGAGTGTGCCTAGAATACCCCCATAATCAACCCCAGCTTTTATTCTGTGCCAAGGATCATTGTGTTAAAATTTCAGAAGTCTTAGTCAACTAGAACAAAAGTTATTGCATGGAAACAATTGCATCTACAGATGGAAGATGACGACAAACCCATAGCATAATATGACCACAAAGTTTTTTGCAGTCCTTATAAATATTGCACTTAAAAATTAATAAACATTCATTCAATTGAAAATAGAATGACTTTACATAAAACCATAATTTAATCCTTATACAACTGACAGCTCAAAAATCCCTATTCAAACATAATCAATAGATGACATTTTTGCTATTTGGAGATTTTTTTAATAATTGGTCACCGCTAATTTTCTTAATCGTCAAAAATTACAAATTTCAGGAAAACAAACACAGACAATATATGAAACAATTCATTATCCTGTAGGTACAGCTCACATTTAAGCTTATTCCAATTTAAATTTGTTTGGCTGTGGTCATTTATAGAACTTTATATTATTTATTTATATGATGTACAATATACATATACAAATCACATCTTTCTGCCACAAAAAGAAAAAAGAGGCTCATCTGAGCCTGTATCACTCACTGGGTTATATATGCATGTTTGTGTTATAGCAAGTTTTAGGTTTTTCAGGAAAAACTTTTATTTCCATAGTTAAAAGTGAAATCAGCCAGCTTGGATAAATTTCAACATCCATACAACAAATGAAAATGATTATACAATGACTATTTATGTATTGTTTAGATTCAATCAATTTCTGGTATCTGAGAAAAATTATTACAATGTAATTCATTTTCCAATATTGTCCTATGTTTAAACCATATCCTGCAGTGGCAGCCATCTTGGATTTTCAATTGACAAAAAAAACCCACACATTTCATGAAGGACTATCCAAGGCATATTCCAGTCAAGTTTTGAGATCAGAATTATCTTTAAATATTTTTTTTCCATAGGGTCCTACATTAAATTTGCCCTGTGGAGGTGGGTATCTTGAATTTCTGATCTACACAAAAAAAAAGTTGGCAAGGAACCATCTAATCATTATTTCATTTCACAATTTTGGTTCAATCAAAATACCAGTAATAGGGTCTGAGAAAAATTTGTTCTTCATTTCCCCATATGGTCCTATGTTAAAACTGTGTCTTGTGGTGGTGGTGATTTTGGATTTCCAATCGACAAAAAAAACCATAAACACTTAGAGAGCTATATGAGGACCATTCCTACCAAGGAACAATTCAATCGCACATACTATTTCGAGGGAGGATTTCTTAAAATTAGGCCAATCAGATAGATAACTAGGAAGAACTGTTTTAGATACCTAAAACTTATGTCTCCCCTTAATGCGGCCATCTGTACAACAATAAGTTACACATTATGAGTTGAATGATACTATTTAAAAAACAATTATTTGACCTTGAGGTCAAAGGTCAAGGTCTCACAAAGGTCATTATGGTACGCGACACACTGCCTTATGGTCATGCACCCACATACCAAATATCATTGATTTATCTCGAAAGACAAAAATGTTATGGCCCGGACAAGAAAATACTATTTAAAAAACAATTATTTGACCTTGAGCAAGGTCAAGATCCCACGAAGGTCATTATGGTATGCGACACACCGCCTTATGGTCATGCACCCACATACCACATATAATTGACCTATCTGGAAAGACAAAAAAGTTATGGTCCGGACAAGCTTCGCTGAGAAGAAGCAGAAGAAGCGGAAGCGGAAGAAAAATCAGACTAAAACAATATGTCTCCCTTCGTTCGAAGGGGAGACATAATTATCATAATGTTGAATTTCTGAATGAAACGAATACCATGCAAAATGTTAAGGACTACCCAAGTTACATTTCTACCAAGATTAGTTTCAAGATTGATTTGTGAGAAAATGATTGAAATGTAAAATGTTACACATGATGCCATCACTACCGATGAATCCAAAGTGATGATAATACCTCACATGGCCTTTTGGGTCAACTGGGCTAAAAACAGAACCCATATTTTACACACAAAAATTAGCCAGATTCTTAAACATGTTAAAAGGGTCCAACACAAATATACTATGTTAAATTATAATCCCAGCATTGAGTACCATAAATCTTAATGAACAGAGATATTACTGAATTATCTCCCTTGGCATGTAAATTCAAACTTAACTTTATAATATGACAGTTAAAAAGATATGGACAAAATCACAAAATCTTAAAATTTAAATGAATTTAATATACCGGAGTACCCTGAGAAAACCACCGACCTGTTACAAGTCACTGACAAACTTTATCACATAATGTTGTATCAAGTACACCTTGCCTGAGCGGTATTCGAACTCACATTAGTGGTGATAGGCACTGATTGCATAGGTAGTCATAAATCAAATTACCATACAATCACGACCACGTTGGCCCCTGGTTCAAATAAACGAGAAAAGAAGTGGCCATATCAAGCAAAGGAATATTTTCAAAACATGATTCTCTTGAGTCAATATTGTTTTGAAAGTGCATTTGGCAAAGAATAATTACATTGGATGAACTTTAAAGAAATTCCCTGAATTTTCAGTAAAATTTTATCCTCGCAGCATTATTTGATAACAAACAAATAAAAACGCTGACTCTGTGATATCAGAATTGATATAGGTTTACAGTAAATCCATTTTTGCATTGCATATTCTTTGAGATTCAAACACTCCCAATTTCACAAATAACGTGCATTAAATTTCCAAATTCAAAAAAATAAGAATATATTTTACCTTTAGGAAGACTTTCAATCAAAGTTTGACAAGCCTCGTCTAAATCTGTTTTACTCTCTGATTCAAGTGCTAACTTTACTTTGTAGTAACTGAAAACATAAAAATATATATCTACCATAACAAAATTAGATAACAATAAGGTCACAATGACCTATATAATACACTTCAACAGAGCCCCAAATTCTGCTTAAATGATAGGGTGTTAGGGTTATGGTGTTTAATGCCACTTTCAGCAATATTTTAGTTATATCGTCAGTTTTATTGGTGGAGTAAGCCGGAGTACCCACAGAAAACCACATACCTGTTGCAAGTCACTGAGAAATTTATCACATAATGTTGTATCGAGTACACCTCACCTGAGTGGGGTTCGAACTCACAACGTTTTTTGGTGATTGGCACTGATTGCATAGGTAGTTATAAATCCAACTACCATACAATCTCGATCACGATGGGCCAGAATACATAAAAATAAAAATCTAGCATACTTTGGTATGTCAAACAAAATTAGATCACAATAAGTTTACAGTGACCTACAAAATACACTTAAACAGAGCCCAAAAAATTCTGCTTGAATGATATGTTAGAAAATATTTTTCAGAAACATTTTTGAAACAGTCACATTATAATGACCCAAATGCATGGCCTTTTGGGGCCCGTAGGCTAATGAAATTATCAGGCCCTCTCAGACAGAGCCACCCTCTAACTCGCCCACACCCGTCTTGAATATTTTTTAGTCGCGATATATTTTAACGACAATTACATAACTTAAAAATGTATATTTGAAAATCTTTTAGCCCTCCAAGCTTGAGAGGCCCTAGGATACAGCCTATACTAGCCTATAAGATATTCTGGGCCTGCACCAAATGTCAGTAGTGCTCTTAACTGACATTTATGTGACTTTCCCATGGCTTAACTTTGAAACAGTATTTTGATCGATGTCTTTTTTACATATGCACTGAAATCCATCGATGATGTAATGGTCATCATGCTCGCCCTGAGTGCGGTAGATTATGGGTTTGAGCCCTGGTCGGGTCAAACCAAAGACTAAAAAATTGGCAATTGCTATTTCTCCACTCTAAGCATGTAGGATTCAAAAAGGAGAAAGAGCACAAACTGGTTGGATCGGAATCAGGATAATTTGTCTGAATGAAGTGACATGTCTACCCGACGACCGTTGTCTCAGTGAGCTGGCACTATAAAAATCTAACTAAGCTTGTTGGTCTTGTACAAAGCGGACATCATTATCATCTCATCGAATGTAATTTGTTCTCGACATGATATAATTGAAAAACTACTCATTTGACCTTAGACTACAATCTCTCACTCACTCTCACACATATGTAATGAGCTCCAACTATATCTACTGTATTTGCATGCCATATGTATATATAAGACCTCTATCTACATACCGTTTCAAAGAACGAAATTTAGCTGTGATTAAAATATTTCTTACTATTTCTAAAGTTGGGAGATTAGTATATTAAATACTTAATCAACTTCATGAACGAAATTGAATTCAAACTTCATTAATTCAAACCTTGAAATGTCAAATTTAAATTATATTAAGAATCACTACTAATTTTTATTAAAACTTTTTTCAGTTCCATTCAGTGGATTATGAGATCATAAAAAGTCAATTTTTTTCAGTGACATACAACAGGTCGGTGGTTTTTTCCGGCTACTCTGCTTTTCCCCACCAATAAAACTGACCGCCATGATATAACTGATATATTGTTGAAAGTGGTGTTAAACACCATAAAACCAACCAATCAACTAAAAAGTCCAATAAAGTGTTTTTATTGTTGTTTACCTGTTTTGGAAGTCAGGATATGATCCCAGATTTACTGTCCTATTATATTTACTGTCTACAACGTTTAATATGTCAGCTATCGTTACTTCATCTTTGTCGACATAAATCTCTCTTGTATAAAAATCTTTGGATGGGTTTTTGAACAAATGCTATAAAATAAACCAAAAAATTGAATGAAATAACGGTACATAAAAGTTTAGATTTGTTTCAATATGTATGCTTCAAGTTATATCCATCCAAACAAAAAACCTTACTAGTTATTGTCTGTGCACGACAAATAAATGCTGGAAAAATGGACACAATTCAATATACAAAAAATTTACAACATCTCTATGCAACAGCATGTGTAGTTTTTGTATCTATGTGAACATTTCTAACTACAATGAACAGTCAAACCTGTAAATAAAGGCCTCTCAAGGAAACCTGTAAATAAAGGCCTCTCAAGAAAACCTGTAAATAAAGGCCTCTTAAGGAAACTTGTAAATAAAGGCCTCTCAAGGAAATCTGTAAATAAAGGCCTCTCAAGGAAACCTGAAAATAAAGGCCTCTCAAGGAAACCTGAAAATGTGGCCTTAATGAGCAGTTGCCCATTATATACAGGTTAAAATTATATGCACTATTCATTAATGAGAAAATTGAGACTGACCTTTATAGACAGTGATTTGTTATATAGAGATTTCCTTTAAGGCAGGTTTGACTGTATATCAATAGTTAAAAGATTATTCCTTTAGTGAATTTCTATACCCAATTAATGCTGAGTGAGTGAATGAGTAATTGTTTTTTCACACAAATTGGACAAGTTTTCAGCTATGCTAGCTCACTGAAACAACAGTTCGTGGGTAGACATTTGGAGACATTATCCTGATTCTAAGCCAACCAGTCTTTCTTGGTACTCCCTAATGCTGTATATGCAGAGGGGCAACAAAAACAAATTTTATAGTTTTACCTGACCAGGGTTCAAAGCCACAATCCATCACACAAATTACAATGTGGTTGCAGTATTAATTAATGAAGAATAGTGTCAACTAATGACCATAACTACCAACTAGAGGCTCACCCGAGTTTTTATCACTCATTGGTTTATCATGAACAGTTTGGATTCAATCATGATCTAGTCTGAAGTTTCTAAGGAAAAGCATTTTATTCATATTCCTATAGGGTCCTTCATTTAAGAACAATGCCCTGTGGTGGTGGCCATCTTTGATTTTCGATTCATACAAAAAATTGAAAACTTTGAAATGATTATTCCTGTACAGTTCAATCAAATGCCTATTTATTCATTTTTTAATATTTAATTCACTTTCTTATAGGGTCCTTCCTCTAAGAGCAATGTCCTGTGGTGGTGGCCATCTTGGATTTTTGATTCACACAATAAACAATAAAAAAAAATCATACATTTGTAGAGAACTACAAGTAGCAATTAAAAACCAAGTTTACTTTCAAATGTTACAGTAGTTTGAGAGAAGAAGAATTCAAATATTTTCCTGGGGTCTTATGCTAAAATTTGTTTCCAGAGATGGCAACCATCTTGGATTTCTGATCAAGAAATAAAACAAACTTTTTACAGGGTCATGTAAGGAAAATTCCTGCCATGCAACATTTCCATCACATACTTATGTGTTTCTCAAATCTGAAATTTCAGCTATCAGAAAGCAAAACTGGCCTATCAGCCATACTGAATCCAAAAACAAAATGAAATACCGGTATACAAATCAAGATGAAAAGGGCACTGACAACAACTGACAAAATGTTATGAAAATACAAATGGATCTTTGGTCTAGATGAGTGATAAATAGGATGTGCTGGGCGACATGAGGCATAGATTGTGGTCCGTAAAGCTCTGTTATGCCAACAACATTAAATAAAATAGTAAATAAGCTATTATGTATATCCCATACAAACTTACCAGTCTGTACGTAACAGAAAGAAATACTGCTAATGTTGGCGTTAAACACCAATCAATCAATCGTAACAGAAAGTTTTACTAACACTGACTTACCGCTAATGTTATAAATGATCTTTCTAACAATAATGGAACTCCAGGGAAAAGATAAACATTTTTGACAGTAACTATTGGGAACTTGTTCTTTTTGCCTGTTTCAGGGTGCACTCCAAATACTATTTTTGCTGTTTTAGGAACCTACAAAAATATTTTAAAAATATATTACTGTAACAAAACGGAATTTGCTGAAATAAATAAAAATTACAACACTGATTCTGCTTTCTATATTTGGAAATTTTCCCTTTGATGTGTGCCGCTGATAAAGTCTGGATCACTGAACTAACCTTAATCCACAAAAATATTAGGTCAGTTCGTAACTCGCATGCACAAGAACTGACTCTGATATTGAAAATTATCCGTCAGTGGGACGTCAAACACATTTTGATCTCGCCGATAAAAACAATTACGCCAGTTTTGAAGATCTCGACATACATCACTGTCGGACTTGCTGCTATACTAGTGATAATGTCTGTATCAACCTTCAAATCTGCCATTATTTTATATATCATGACATTTTGGTTGTGTTATATGTATTTTTAGAATCTATTCTATGTCCATTGAAGAAAATTTACTTTTTCAAGAGTTATCTCCCCATTTTGATATTCTTTTAGCATTATCGTTGAACAAAATATCTCTTTCCGTTCAAGACTTCCTGTGTTGTACATAATAATATTTCAAATTTAATCTTTCCATGTGTCACACTGTCTATGCTGTTTCATTGTAAAAAATAATACATTTATTAAACGTTTGGGAATCACTTTTATTTCAAAGTGCCAGTACAGTAAAATCTGTCTAAACCAAATTCTGGATAAACCGAAAACCTGTATAAAATGAACTTTAAATAAAGTCCTAATGTAGAAAAAATATCTTACTTCAACCTGTATAAACCGGACACCTGTTTATTCCAAACACAAAAGTTGATCTCAAAGAGGTTCGGTTTACAGAGGTTTCACTGCATTTCTATTATTTCATCAGTATAATGTTCTCATTCTCCATGCAAAGGATTCTGGGTATCCTCCATCAATCACTCTCATCTCTGCCACATCATTGGTTGACACCATGAGATATACTTTTCATGGTGGACAACCCACCCCTACATACAGTAGCCTTGCAAATGACATGAATATGTAGTCCAACAATAAAGTGGAGGAACCTATTTTCCTACAGGGGTTATGGTGCTTAACATCACTTTCAACAATATTGGAGTTATATCGCGGTGGTCAGTTTATTGGTGGGGAAAGCGGAGTACCCGGAGAAAACCACCGACCTTTTGCAAGTCACTGACAAATTTTATCACATAATGTTGTATCAAATAAACCTCACCATGTGCAAGATTCAAACTCACAACTTTAGTGTTGATAGGCATTGATTGCACAGGTAGTTGTAAATCTTACTACCATATGATCACCACCATGACTGCCCCTATTTTCGTACATGTGGCAGAAGCTATCAGAATATAGTGATATGGAACCAGTTATATTCTCTATGCCTTAGAGAATAAGATTTTATGCAATCAGTACAATGTCTCTATGTATTTACAACATACCAATGCCAACTTCATTTTAGGTGAATTGAGAGCTGCAGATCCAAAGTATTCTTTACATAATTCTACTAACACTTGATTTGGTTCTAACACATCATCAAATGCTTTAGCTACACCTACAATAGATAACATTATATCTGTTTGGAATCGAAATACAAAATAAAAAAAAATAAAACAAGATGAACACGTATGATACCCCCGCTCTTCGGCAAACAGGAAGTAGGAATCTGACGGGTCAAAAAACGCTTCCCACAATATGGGGTACCTATATGAAGCTTGTGACCAAATATCAGATTTCTGCCATCAATAGTTGCTGAGAAAAATGCGACAAAAAATGAGCATATATGTTTAATGTGTATAAAAATGAACAAAGTCTGCAAACAGGAAGTAGGAATTTGATGGGTCCAAAAACGCTTCCCACGATATGGGGTACAGATATGAAGCTTGTGACCAAATATCAGATTTGTGTCATCAATAGTTGCTGAGAAAAATGCGACGAAAAATGTGCATATATGTTCAATATGTATAAAAACCAACTAAGTCGGCAAACAGGAAGTAGGAATCTGACGGGTCCAAAAACGCTACCCACATTATGGCATACCTATATGAAGCATGGGACCAAATATCAGATTTCTGCCATTGATAGTTGCTGAGAAAAATGCGACGAAAAATATCTTGGACGGACGGACAGATGGACAGAGGTAAAACAGTATACCCACCTCCCCCTCCGGGGAGCGGGGTATAAAAAGTTATACATTTTTTGTATAGTGGAACTTGTGCAATCCGACACCTGAGTTTTCCGACAAAAATTTATGGTCCTAAAGTATTTCTGTTAACTAAAATAAAACCCGAGGATTCTGTATCCTGTACAATCCGACACATTTATATGGTACCTTGGTCGGTCAGATTAGACAGGTTCCTCTGTACATGTATTTAAGATGTGCATACAGGGAAGTAAATTGACATAAGTTGTTATAGCTTGTATTCGAATCCCATTGAGTAGTTTGTAATGAAGGAATTGATGTACGTATAAGCTTGATGTATGCTATGTATGTTTTTTCTGAAAAACATTTATGTCAAAAAACAATATGGGTATCCCTGTTTGTATGTACCACGGTCCTGTATGAATACATGAAATCACTAAGGAATGAGGTTTGTAGTTTGTTCCTCAATACGCATGTGTGAATTAAAATATATCGTTGTGAGTTTTATCATTGTGTTATTTATATAGCTAATGAAGGACATCATGTTAGAACAAGAAATGTGTGCATCACAAAATACGCCCGTCTATATAAATTATCAAATGGTATAATGGTAATGACCCCAAAATAAATAGGGTTCTTCCCCTTCCACAGGGGAATCATGTGGCCAAGATTGGTAAAGATCCAATATACAGAACTAAAATTATCGTGCGGAAACGATCCTGTTGACAAAAATTATATTTATAGTAATGGTGACCTTGACCTAATGACCCCAAAATAAATAGGGTTCTTCCCCTTCCACAGAGCAATCATGTGGCCAAGTTTGGTCAAGATCCAATATACAAAACTAAAGTTATCATGCGGAAACGACCCTGTTGTCAAAAATTCTATTTATAGTAACGGTGACCTTGACCTTTTACCTAATGACCCAAAAATAAATAAGGTTCTTCCCCTTCCACATGGCAATCATGTGGCCAAGTTTGGTAAAGATCCAATATACAGAACTAAAGTTATCATGCGGAAACGAACCTGTTGTCAAAAATTCTATTTATAGTAATGGTGACCTTGACCTTTGACCTAATGACCCCAAAATAAATAGAGTTCTTCCCCTTCCACAGGGCAATTATGTGGCCAAGTTTGGTAAAGATCCAATATACAGAACTAAAGTTATCGGGCAGAAACGATCCTGTTGTCAAAAATTCTATTTATAGTAATGGTGACCTTGACCTTTGACCTAATGACCCCAATATAAATAGGGTTCTTTCCCTTCCACATGGGAATCATGTGGCCAAGTTTGGTAAAGATCTGATATACAGAACTAAAGTTATCAAGTGGAAACGACCCTGTTGTCAGAAATTATATTTATAGTAACGGTGACCTTGACCTTTGACCTAATGACCCCAAAATAAATAGGGTTCTTCCCCTTCCACAGGGGAATTATGTGGCCAAGTTTGGTAAAGATCCAATATACAGAACTAAAGTTATCGTGCGGTAACCTGTGTGGACTTTCGTCGCCTGCCGCCCGCCATACCCAATCACATATTACGGCCCGTCTCGAGACGGGCGTATAAAAACCAATAAAAAATTGTAAATTGAGGTATGATTTTCCATCCGATTTTCACCCAGGATATCACTATTGAGACGTCTTTTCGTGTTAACAGAAAAATGTAATATCATTTGTTATCTTTTATTGTTTTAAAAGAGGTTTGTTCCCTTTTTTCATCTGAGAAAATGACTTAAAGAATGCCATGTGTAAAAATATAAATGATATGTCTTTCAAAGCATAAAACATATGAAAACAGTAAAAAAAAAGTTGGGCAGAAAATTTCGTCAAATGATTTACATTGCTGAATCATTGCAAAATTGGATGGCAAGTTGTGCTGTGCAATCACACCTTTAAACAACTACCACATATTTTGTCACATAAAATTCTAAGGGGGGAGGGTTCGAGTTATGGTGTTTAATGACAAATTCAACAATATTTCAGTTATATTGTGGAAGTCAGTTTTATTGGTGGAGGAAACTGGTGTACCTGAGAGAAAAAACCCATTGACCTGTCGCAAGTTACTGACACACTTTATCACATAATCTTGTATAGAATACACCTCGCCATGAGTGGGATTCGAACTCACAACTTTAGTGGTTATAGGTACTGATTGCACAGGTACTATTCGATCACCATGACAGTCCCCCATATAAAATTATTAGTGGATTGGTTTCATATTGATCAGAGATAAGAGGTCAGTATAGTCCATATAAGTGGTCCTTAGGAACACCAAAGTTACCTTCAAATGTTTAAAAGAGGTCAGTATAGTCCATATAAGTGGTTCTTAGGAACATCAAAGTTACCTTCAAATGTTCAAAAGAGGTCAGTATAGTCCATATAAGTGGTTCTTAGGAACACCAAAGTTACCTTCAAATGTTTAAAAGAGGTCAGTATAGTCCATATAAGTGGTTCTTAGGAACACCAAAGTTACCTTCAAATGTTCAAAAGAGGTCAGTATAGTCCATATAAGTGGTTCTTAGGAACACCAAAGTTACCTTCAAATGTTCAAAAGAGGTCAGTATAGTCCATATAAGTGGTTCTTAGGAACACCAAAGTTACCTTCAAATGTTCAAAAGAGGTCAGTATAGTCCATATAAGTGGTTCTTAGGAACATCAAAGTTACCTTCAAATGTTCAAAAGAGGTCAGTATAGTCCATATAAGTGGTTCTTAGAAACATCAAAGTTACCTTCAAATGTTCAAAAGAGGTCAGCATAGTCCATATAAGTGGTTCTTAGGAACACCAAAGTTACCTTCAAATGTTCAAAAGAGATCAGTATAGTCCATATAAGTGGTTCTTAGGAACATCAAAGTTACCTTCAAATGTTCAAAAGAGGTCAGTATAGTCCATATAAGTGGTTCTTAGGAACACCAAAGTTACCTTCAAATGTTCAAAAGAGGTCAGTATAGTCCATATAAGTGGTTCTTAGGAACATCAAAGTTACCTTCAAATGTTCAAAAGAGGTCAGTATAGTCCATATAAGTGGTTCTTAGGAACACCAAAGTTACCTTCAAATGTTCAAAAGAGATCAGTATAGTCCATATAAGTGGTTCTTAGGAACATCAAAGTTACCTTCAAATGTTCAAAAGAGGTCAGTATAGTCCATATAAGTGGTTCTTAGGAACATCAAAGTTACCTTCAAATGTTCAAAAGAGGTCAGTATAGTCCATATAAGTGGTTCTTAGGAACACCAAAGTTACCTTCAAATGTTCAAAAGAGGTCAGTATAGTCCATATAAGTGGTTCTTAGGAACACCAAAGTTACCTTCAAATGTTCAAAAGAGGTCAGTATAGTCCATATAAGTGGTTCTTAGGAACATCAAAGTTACCTTCAAATGTTCAAAAGAGGTCAGTATAGTCCATATAAGTGGTCCTTAGGAACACCAAAGTTACCTTCAAATGTTCAAAAGAGGTCAGTATAGTCCATATAAGTGGTTCTTAGGAACATCAAAGTTACCTTCAAATGTTTAAAAGAGGTCAGTATAGTCCATATAAGTGGTTCTTAGGAACATCAAAGTTACCTTCAAATGTTCAAAAGAGGTCAGCATAGTCCATATAAGTGGTTCTTAGGAACACCAAAGTTACCTTCAAATGTTCAAAAGAGGTCAGTATAGTCCATATAAGTCGTTCTTAGGAACATCAAAGTTACCTTCAAATGTTCAAAAGAGGTCAGCATAGTCCATATAAGTGGTTCTTAGGAACACCAAAGTTACCTTCAAATGTTCAAAAGAGGTCAGTATAGTCCATATAAGTGGTTCTTAGGAACATCAAAGTTACCTTCAAATGTTCAAAAGAGGTCAGTATAGTCCATATAAGTGGTTCTTAGGAACATCAAAGTTACCTTCAAATGTTCAAAAGAGGTCAGTATAGTCCATATAAGTGGTTCTTAGGAACACCAAAGTTACCTTCAAATGTTCAAAAGAGGTCAGTATAGTCCATATAAGTGGTTCTTAGGAACATCAGTTACCTTCAAATGTTCAAAAGAGGTCAGTATAGTCCATATAAGTGGTTCTTAGGAACATCAAAGTTACCTTCAAATGTTCAAAAGAGGTCAGTATAGTCCATATAAGTGGTTCTTAGGAACACCAAAGTTACCTTCAAATGTTCAAAAGAGGTCAGTATAGTCCATATAAGTGGTTCTTAGGAACATCAGTTACCTTCAAATGTTCAAAAGAGGTCAGTATAGTCCATATAAGTGGTTCTTAGGAACATCAAAGTTACCTTCAAATGTTCAAAAGAGGTCAGTATAGTCCATATAAGTGGTTCTTAGGAACATCGAAGTTACCTTCAGATGTTCAAAAGAGGTCAGTATAGTCCATATAAGTGGTTCTTAGGAACATCAAAGTTACCTTCAAATGTTCAAAAGAGGTCAGTATAGTCCATATAAGTGGTTCTTAGGAACACCAAAGTTACCTTCAAATGTTCAAAAGAGGTCAGTATAGTCCATATAAGTGGTTCTTAGGAACATCAAAGTTACCTTCAAATGTTCAAAAGAGGTCAGTATAGTCCATATAAGTGGTTCTTAGGAACATCAAAGTTACCTTCAAATGTTCAAAAGAGGTCAGTATAGTCCATATAAGTGGTTCTTAGGAACATCAGTTACCTTCAAATGTTCAAAAGAGGTCAGTATAGTCCATATAAGTGGTTCTTAGGAACATCAAAGTTACCTTCAAATGTTCAAAAGAGGTCAGTATAGTCCATATAAGTGGTTCTTAGGAACACCAAAGTTACCTTCAAATGTTCAAAAGAGGTCAGTATAGTCCATATAAGTGGTTCTTAGGAACATCAAAGTTACCTTCAAATGTTCAAAAGAGGTCAGTATAGTCCATATAAGTGGTCCTTAGGAACACCAAAGTTACCTTCAAATGTTCAAAAGAGGTCAGTATAGTCCATATAAGTGGTTCTTAGGAACATCAAAGTTACCTTCAAATGTTCAAAAGAGGTCAGTATAGTCCATATAAGTGGTTCTTAGGAACATCAAAGTTACCTTCAAATGTTCAAAAGAGGTCAGCATAGTCCATATAAGTGGTTCTTAGGAACACCAAAGTTACCTTCAAATGTTCAAAAGAGGTCAGTATAGTCCATATAAGTCGTTCTTAGGAACATCAAAGTTACCTTCAAATGTTCAAAAGAGGTCAGCATAGTCCATATAAGTGGTTCTTAGGAACACCAAAGTTACCTTCAAATGTTCAAAAGAGGTCAGTATAGTCCATATAAGTGGTTCTTAGGAACATCAAAGTTACCTTCAAATGTTCAAAAGAGGTCAGTATAGTCCATATAAGTGGTTCTTAGGAACATCAAAGTTACCTTCAAATGTTCAAAAGAGGTCAGTATAGTCCATATAAGTGGTTCTTAGGAACATCAAAGTTACCTTCAAATGTTCAAAAGAGGTCAGTATAGTCCATATAAGTGGTTCTTAGGAACATCAAAGTTACCTTCAAATGTTCAAAAGAGGTCAGTATAGTCCATATAAGTGGTTCTTAGGAACATCAAAGTTACCTTCAAATGTTCAAAAGAGGTCAGTATAGTCCATATAAGTGGTCCTTAGGAACATCAAAGTTACCCTCAAATGTTCAAAAGAGGTCAGTATAGTCCATATAAGTGGTTCTTAGGAACATCAAAGTTACCTTCAAATGTTCAAAAGAGGTCAGTATAGTCCATATAAGTGGTTCTTAGGAACATCGAAGTTACCTTCAAATGTTCAAAAAAGGTCAGTATAGTCCATATAAGTGGTTCTTAGGAACATCAAAGTTACCTTCAAATGTTCAAAAGAGGTCAGTATAGTCCATATAAGTGGTTCTTAGGAACACCAAAGTTACCTTCAAATGTTCAAAAGAGGTCAGTATAGTCCATATAAGTGGTTCTTAGGAACATCAAAGTTACCTTCAAATGTTCAAAAGAGGTCAGTATAACATCAAAGTTACCTTCAAATGTTCAAAAGAGGTCAGTATAGTCCATATAAGTGGTTCTTAGGAACATCAAAGTTACCTTCAAATGTTCAAAAGAGGTCAGTATAGTCCATATAAGTGTTCCTTAGAAACACCAAAGTTACCTTCAAATGTTCAAAAGAGGTCAGTATAGTCCATATAAGTGGTTCTTAGGAACACCAAAGTTACCTTCAAATGTTCAAAAGAGGTCAGTATAGTCCATATAAGTGGTCCTTAGGAACATCAAAGTTACCTTCAAATGTTCAAAAGAGGTCAGTATAGTCCATATAAGTGGTTCTTAGGAACACCAAAGTTACCTTCAAATGTTCAAAAGAGGTCAGTATAGTCCATATAAGTGGTTCTTAGGAACATCAAAGTTACCTTCAAATGTTCAAAAGAGGTCAGTATAGTCCATATAAGTGGTCCTTAGGAACATCAAAGTTACCTTCAAATGTTCAAAAGAGGTCAGTATAGTCCATATAAGTGGTCCTTAGGAACATCAAAGTTACCTTCAAATGTTCAAAAGAGGTCAGTATAGTCCATATAAGTGGTTCTTAGGAACATCAAAGTTACCTTCAAATGTTCATAAGAGGTCAGTATAGTCCATATAAGTGGTTCTTAGGAACACCAAAGTTACCTTCAAATGTTCAAAAGAGGTCAGTATAGTCCATATAAGTGGTTCTTAGGAACATCAAAGTTACCTTCAAATGTTCAAAAGAGGTCAGTATAGTCCATATAAGTGGTTCTTAGGAACATCAAAGTTACCTTCAAATGTTCAAAAGAGGTCAGTATAGTCCATATAAGTGGTTCTTAGGAACATCAAAGTTACCTTCAAATGTTCAAAAGAGGTCAGTATAGTCCATATAAGTGGTTCTTAGGAACACCAAAGTTACCTTCAAATGTTCAAAAGAGGTCAGTATAGTCCATATAAGTGGTTCTTAGGAACATCAAAGTTACCTTCAAATGTTCAAAAGAGGTCAGTATAGTCCATATAAGTGGTCC
Organism: Bathymodiolus septemdierum; assembly: GCA_963383655.1. Classification (NCBI taxonomy): domain Eukaryota; kingdom Metazoa; phylum Mollusca; class Bivalvia; order Mytilida; family Modiolidae; genus Bathymodiolus; species Bathymodiolus septemdierum. The sequence goes on from OY726526.1 coordinate 53,600,560, forward strand.
TTAGGAACACCAAAGTTACCTTCAAATGTTCAAAAGAGGTCAGTATAGTCCATATAAGTGGTTCTTAGGAACATCAAAGTTACCTTCAAATGTTCAAAAGAGGTCAGTATAGTCCATATAAGTGGTTCTTAGGAACATCAAAGTTACCTTCAAATGTTCAAAAGAGGTCAGCATAGTCCATATAAGTGGTTCTTAGGAACACCAAAGTTACCTTCAAATGTTCAAAAGAGGTCAGTATAGTCCATATAAGTCGTTCTTAGGAACATCAAAGTTACCTTCAAATGTTCAAAAGAGGTCAGCATAGTCCATATAAGTGGTTCTTAGGAACACCAAAGTTACCTTCAAATGTTCAAAAGAGGTCAGTATAGTCCATATAAGTGGTTCTTAGGAACATCAGTTACCTTCAAATGTTCAAAAGAGGTCAGTATAGTAAATATAAGTGGTTCTTAGGAACATCAAAGTTACCTTCAAATGTTCAAAAGAGGTCAGTATAGTCCATATAAGTGGTTCTTAGGAACATCGAAGTTACCTTCAAATGTTCAAAAGAGGTCAGTATAGTCCATATAAGTGGTTCTTAGGAACATCAAAGTTACCTTCAAATGTTCAAAAGAGGTCAGTATAGTCCATATAAGTGGTTCTTAGGAACACCAAAGTTACCTTCAAATGTTCAAAAGAGGTCAGTATAGTCCATATAAGTGGTTCTTAGGAACATCAAAGTTACCTTCAAATGTTCAAAAGAGGTCAGTATAGTCCATATAAGTGGTTCTTAGGAACATCAAAGTTACCTTCAAATGTTCAAAAGAGGTCAGTATAGTCCATATAAGTGGTTCTTAGGAACATCAAAGTTACCTTCAAATGTTCAAAAGAGGTCAGTATAGTCCATATAAGTGGTTCTTAGGAACATCAAAGTTACCTTCAAATGTTCAAAAGAGGTCAGTATAGTCCATATAAGTGGTTCTTAGGAACATCAAAGTTACCTTCAAATGTTCAAAAGAGGTCAGTATAGTCCATATAAGTGGTCCTTAGGAACATCAAAGTTACCCTCAAATGTTCAAAAGAGGTCAGTATAGTCCATATAAGTGGTTCTTAGGAACATCAAAGTTACCTTCAAATGTTCAAAAGAGGTCAGTATAGTCCATATAAGTGGTTCTTAGGAACATCAAAGTTACCTTCAAATGTTCAAAAGAGGTCAGTATAGTCCATATAAGTGGTTCTTAGGAACATCAAAGTTACCTTCAAATGTTCAAAAGAGGTCAGTATAGTCCATATAAGTGGTTCTTAGGAACATCAGTTACCTTCAAATGTTCAAAAGAGGTCAGTATAGTCCATATAAGTGGTTCTTAGGAACATCAAAGTTACCTTCAAATGTTCAAAAGAGGTCAGTATAGTCCATATAAGTGGTTCTTAGGAACATCGAAGTTACCTTCAAATGTTCAAAAAAGGTCAGTATAGTCCATATAAGTGGTTCTTAGGAACATCAAAGTTACCTTCAAATGTTCAAAAGAGGTCAGTATAGTCCATATAAGTGGTTCTTAGGAACACCAAAGTTACCTTCAAATGTTCAAAAGAGGTCAGTATAGTCCATATAAGTGGTTCTTAGGAACATCAAAGTTACCTTCAAATGTTCAAAAGAGGTCAGTATAACATCAAAGTTACCTTCAAATGTTCAAAAGAGGTCAGTATAGTCCATATAAGTGGTTCTTAGGAACATCAAAGTTACCTTCAAATGTTCAAAAGAGGTCAGTATAGTCCATATAAGTGGTTCTTAGGAACATCAAAGTTACCTTCAAATGTTCAAAAGAGGTCAGTATAGTCCATATAAGTGTTCCTTAGGAACACCAAAGTTACCTTCAAATGTTCAAAAGAGGTCAGTATAGTCCATATAAGTGGTTCTTAGGAACACCAAAGTTACCTTCAAATGTTCAAAAGAGGTCAGTATAGTCCATATAAGTGGTCCTTAGGAACATCAAAGTTACCTTCAAATGTTCAAAAGAGGTCAGTATAGTCCATATAAGTGGTTCTTAGGAACATCAAAGTTACCTTCAAATGTTCAAAAGAGGTCAGTATAGTCCATATAAGTGGTTCTTAGGAACATCAAAGTTACCTTCAAATGTTCAAAAGAGGTCAGTATAGTCCATATAAGTGGTCCTTAGGAACATCAAAGTTACCTTCAAATGTTCAAAAGAGGTCAGTATAGTCCATATAAGTGGTTCTTAGGAACATCAAAGTTACCTTCAAATGTTCATAAGAGGTCAGTATAGTCCATATAAGTGGTTCTTAGGAACACCAAAGTTACCTTCAAATGTTCAAAAGAGGTCAGTATAGTCCATATAAGTGGTTCTTAGGAACATCAAAGTTACCTTCAAATGTTCAAAAGAGGTCAGTATAGTCCATATAAGTGGTTCTTAGGAACATCAAAGTTACCTTCAAATGTTCAAAAGAGGTCAGTATAGTCCATATAAGTGGTTCTTAGGAACATCAAAGTTACCTTCAAATAATCAAAAGAGGTCAGTATAGTCCATATAAGTGGTTCTTAGGAACATCAAAGTTACCTTCAAATGTTCAAAAGAGGTCAGTATAGTCCATATAAGTGGTTCTTAGGAACATCAAAGTTACCTTCAAATGTTCAAAAGAGGTCAGTATAGTCCATATAAGTGGTTCTTAGGAACACCAAAGTTACCTTCAAATGTTCAAAAGAGGTCAGTATAGTCCATATAAGTGGTTCTTAGGAACACCAAAGTTACCTTCAAATGTTCAAAAGAGGTCAGTATAGTCCATATAAGTGGTTCTTAGGAACATCAAAGTTACCTTCAAATGTTCAAAAGAGGTCAGTATAGTCCATATAAGTGGTTCTCAGGAACACCAAAGTTACCTTCAAATGTTCAAAAGAGGTCAGTATAGTCCATATAAGTGGTCCTTAGGAACACCAAAGTTACCTTCAAATGTTCAAAAGAGGTCAGTATAGTCCATATAAGTGGTTCTTAGGAACACCAAAGTTACCTTCAAATGTTCAAAAGAGGTCAGTATAGTCCATATAAGTGGTTCTTAGGAACATCAAAGTTACCTTCAAATGTTCAAAAAAGGTCAGTATAGTCCATATAAGTGGTTCTTAGGAACATCAAAGTTACCCTCAAATGTTCAAAAGAGGTCAGTATAGTCCATATAAGTGGTCCTTAGGAACATCAAAGTTACCCTCAAATGTTCAAAAGAGGTCAGTATAGTCCATATAAGTGGTTCTTAGGAACATCAAAGTTACCTTCAAATGTTCAAAAGAGGTCAGTATAGTCCATATAAGTGGTTCTTAGGAACATCGAAGTTACCTTCAAATGTTCAAAAAAGGTCAGTATAGTCCATATAAGTGGTTCTTAGGAACATCAAAGTTACCTTCAAATGTTCAAAAGAGGTCAGTATAGTCCATATAAGTGGTTCTTAGGAACACCAAAGTTACCTTCAAATGTTCAAAAGAGGTCAGTATAGTCCATATAAGTGGTTCTTAGGAACATCAAAGTTACCTTCAAATGTTCAAAAGAGGTCAGTATAACATCAAAGTTACCTTCAAATGTTCAAAAGAGGTCAGTATAGTCCATATAAGTGGTTCTTAGGAACATCAAAGTTACCTTCAACTGTTCAAAAGAGGTCAGTATAGTCCATATAAGTGTTCCTTAGAAACACCAAAGTTACCTTCAAATGTTCAAAAGAGGTCAGTATAGTCCATATAAGTGGTTCTTAGGAACACCAAAGTTACCTTCAAATGTTCAAAAGAGGTCAGTATAGTCCATATAAGTGGTCCTTAGGAACATCAAAGTTACCTTCAAATGTTCAAAAGAGGTCAGTATAGTCCATATAAGTGGTTCTTAGGAACACCAAAGTTACCTTCAAATGTTCAAAAGAGGTCAGTATAGTCCATATAAGTGGTTCTTAGGAACATCAAAGTTACCTTCAAATGTTCAAAAGAGGTCAGTATAGTCCATATAAGTGGTCCTTAGGAACATCAAAGTTACCTTCAAATGTTCAAAAGAGGTCAGTATAGTCCATATAAGTGGTCCTTAGGAACATCAAAGTTACCTTCAAATGTTCAAAAGAGGTCAGTATAGTCCATATAAGTGGTTCTTAGGAACATCAAAGTTACCTTCAAATGTTCATAAGAGGTCAGTATAGTCCATATAAGTGGTTCTTAGGAACACCAAAGTTACCTTCAAATGTTCAAAAGAGGTCAGTATAGTCCATATAAGTGGTTCTTAGGAACATCAAAGTTACCTTCAAATGTTCAAAAGAGGTCAGTATAGTCCATATAAGTGGTTCTTAGGAACATCAAAGTTACCTTCAAATGTTCAAAAGAGGTCAGTATAGTCCATATAAGTGGTTCTTAGGAACATCAAAGTTACCTTCAAATGTTCAAAAGAGGTCAGTATAGTCCATATAAGTGGTCCTTAGGAACACCAAAGTTACCTTCAAATGTTCAAAAGAGGTCAGTATAGTCCATATAAGTGGTTCTTAGGAACATCAAAGTTACCTTCAAATGTTCAAAAGAGGTCAGTATAGTCCATATAAGTGGTTCTTAGGAACATCAAAGTTACCTTCAAATGTTCAAAAGAGGTCAGCATAGTCCATATAAGTGGTTCTTAGGAACACCAAAGTTACCTTCAAATGTTCAAAAGAGGTCAGTATAGTCCATATAAGTCGTTCTTAGGAACATCAAAGTTACCTTCAAATGTTCAAAAGAGGTCAGCATAGTCCATATAAGTGGTTCTTAGGAACACCAAAGTTACCTTCAAATGTTCAAAAGAGGTCAGTATAGTCCATATAAGTGGTTCTTAGGAACATCAGTTACCTTCAAATGTTCAAAAGAGGTCAGTATAGTAAATATAAGTGGTTCTTAGGAACATCAAAGTTACCTTCAAATGTTCAAAAGAGGTCAGTATAGTCCATATAAGTGGTTCTTAGGAACATCGAAGTTACCTTCAAATGTTCAAAAGAGGTCAGTATAGTCCATATAAGTGGTTCTTAGGAACATCAAAGTTACCTTCAAATGTTCAAAAGAGGTCAGTATAGTCCATATAAGTGGTTCTTAGGAACACCAAAGTTACCTTCAAATGTTCAAAAGAGGTCAGTATAGTCCATATAAGTGGTTCTTAGGAACATCAAAGTTACCTTCAAATGTTCAAAAGAGGTCAGTATAGTCCATATAAGTGGTTCTTAGGAACATCAAAGTTACCTTCAAATGTTCAAAAGAGGTCAGTATAGTCCATATAAGTGGTTCTTAGGAACATCAGTTACCTTCAAATGTTCAAAAGAGGTCAGTATAGTCCATATAAGTGGTTCTTAGGAACATCAAAGTTACCTTCAAATGTTCAAAAGAGGTCAGTATAGTCCATATAAGTGGTTCTTAGGAACATCGAAGTTACCTTCAAATGTTCAAAAAAGGTCAGTATAGTCCATATAAGTGGTTCTTAGGAACATCAAAGTTACCTTCAAATGTTCAAAAGAGGTCAGTATAGTCCATATAAGTGGTTCTTAGGAACACCAAAGTTACCTTCAAATGTTCAAAAGAGGTCAGTATAGTCCATATAAGTGGTTCTTAGGAACATCAAAGTTACCTTCAAATGTTCAAAAGAGGTCAGTATAACATCAAAGTTACCTTCAAATGTTCAAAAGAGGTCAGTATAGTCCATATAAGTGGTTCTTAGGAACATCAAAGTTACCTTCAAATGTTCAAAAGAGGTCAGTATAGTCCATATAAGTGGTTCTTAGGAACATCAAAGTTACCTTCAAATGTTCAAAAGAGGTCAGTATAGTCCATATAAGTGTTCCTTAGGAACACCAAAGTTACCTTCAAATGTTCAAAAGAGGTCAGTATAGTCCATATAAGTGGTTCTTAGGAACACCAAAGTTACCTTCAAATGTTCAAAAGAGGTCAGTATAGTCCATATAAGTGGTCCTTAGGAACATCAAAGTTACCTTCAAATGTTCAAAAGAGGTCAGTATAGTCCATATAAGTGGTTCTTAGGAACATCAAAGTTACCTTCAAATGTTCAAAAGAGGTCAGTATAGTCCATATAAGTGGTCCTTAGGAACATCAAAGTTACCTTCAAATGTTCAAAAGAGGTCAGTATAGTCCATATAAGTGGTCCTTAGGAACATCAAAGTTACCTTCAAATGTTCAAAAGAGGTCAGTATAGTCCATATAAGTGGTTCTTAGGAACATCAAAGTTACCTTCAAATGTTCATAAGAGGTCAGTATAGTCCATATAAGTGGTTCTTAGGAACACCAAAGTTACCTTCAAATGTTCAAAAGAGGTCAGTATAGTCCATATAAGTGGTTCTTAGGAACATCAAAGTTACCTTCAAATGTTCAAAAGAGGTCAGTATAGTCCATATAAGTGGTTCTTAGGAACATCAAAGTTACCTTCAAATGTTCAAAAGAGGTCAGTATAGTCCATATAAGTGGTTCTTAGGAACATCAAAGTTACCTTCAAATAATCAAAAGAGGTCAGTATAGTCCATATAAGTGGTTCTTAGGAACATCAAAGTTACCTTCAAATGTTCAAAAGAGGTCAGTATAGTCCATATAAGTGGTTCTTAGGAACATCAAAGTTACCTTCAAATGTTCAAAAGAGGTCAGTATAGTCCATATAAGTGGTTCTTAGGAACACCAAAGTTACCTTCAAATGTTCAAAAGAGGTCAGTATAGTCCATATAAGTGGTTCTTAGGAACACCAAAGTTACCTTCAAATGTTCAAAAGAGGTCAGTATAGTCCATATAAGTGGTTCTTAGGAACATCAAAGTTACCTTCAAATGTTCAAAAGAGGTCAGTATAGTCCATATAAGTGGTTCTCAGGAACACCAAAGTTACCTTCAAATGTTCAAAAGAGGTCAGTATAGTCCATATAAGTGGTCCTTAGGAACACCAAAGTTACCTTCAAATGTTCAAAAGAGGTCAGTATAGTCCATATAAGTGGTTCTTAGGAACACCAAAGTTACCTTCAAATGTTCAAAAGAGGTCAGTATAGTCCATATAAGTGGTTCTTAGGAACACCAAAGTTACCTTCAAATGTTCAAAAGAGGTCAGTATAGTCCATATAAGTGGTTCTTAGGAACACCAAAGTTACCTTCAAATGTTCAAAAGAGGTCAGTATAGTCCATATAAGTGGTTCTTAGGAACACCAAAGTTACCTTCAAATGTTCAAAAGAGGTCAGTATAGTCCATATAAGTGGTTCTTAGGAACACCAAAGTTACCTCCAAATGTTCAAAAGAGGTCAGTATAGTCCATATAAGTGGTTCTTAGGAACACCAAAGTTACCTTCAAATGTTCAAAAGAGGTCAGTATAGTCCATATAAGTGGTTCTTAGGAACACCAAAGTTACCTTCAAATAATCAAAAGAGGTCAGTATAGTCCATATAAGTGGTTCTTAGGAACATCAAAGTTACCTTCAAATGTTCAAAAGAGGTCAGTATAGTCCATATAAGTGGTTCTTAGGAACATCAAAGTTACCTTCAAATGTTTAAAAGAGGTCAGTATAGTTCATATAAGTGGTTCTTAGGAACACCAAAGTTACCTTCAAATGTTTAAAAGAGGTCAGTATAGTCCATATAAGTGGTTCTTAGGAACATCAAAGTTACCTTCAAATGTTCAAAAGAGGTCAGTATAGTCCATATAAGTGGTTCTTAGGAACACCAAAGTTACCTTCAAATGTTCAAAAGAGGTCAGTATAGTCCATATAAGTGGTTCTTAGGAACACCAAAGTTACCTTCAAATGTTCAAAAGAGGTCAGTATAGTCCATATAAGTGGTTCTTAGGAACATCAAAGTTACCTTCAAATGTTTAAAAAGAGGTCAGTATAGTCCATATAAGTGGTTCTTAGGAACACCAAAGTTACCCTCAAATGTTCAAAAGAGGTCAGTATAGTCCATATAAGTGGTTCTTAGGAACATCAAAGTTACCTTCAAATGTTCAAAAGAGGTCAGTATAGTCCATATAAGTGGTTCTTAGGAACATCAAAGTTACCTTCAAATGTTCAAAAGAGGTCAGTATAGTCCATATAAGTGGTTCTTAGGAACATCAAAGTTACCTTCAAATGTTCAAAAGAGGTCAGTATAGTCCATATAAGTGGTTCTTAGAAACATCAAAGTTACCTTCAAATGTTCAAAAGAGGTCAGTATAGTCCATATAAGTGGTTCTTAGGAACATCAAAGTTACCTTCAAATGTTCAAAAGAGGTCAGCATAGTCCATATAAGTGGTTCTTAGGAACATCAAAGTTACCTTCAAATGTTCAAAAGAGGTCAGTATAGTCCATATAAGTGGTTCTTAGGAACACCAAAGTTACCTTCAAATGTTCAAAAGAGGTCAGTATAGTCCATATAAGTGGTTCTTAGGAACACCAAAGTTACCTTCAAATGTTCAAAAGAGGTCAGTATAGTCCATATAAGTGGTCCTTAGGAACATCAAAGTTACCTTCAAATGTTCAAAAGAGGTCAGTATAGTCCATATAAGTGGTTCTTAGGAACATCAAAGTTACCCTCAAATGTTCAAAAGAGGTCAGTATAGTCCATATAAGTGGTTCTTAGGAACACCAAAGTTACCTTCAAATGTTCAAAAGAGGTCAGTATAGTCCATATAAGTGGTTCTTAGGAACATCAAAGTTACCTTCAAATGTTCAAAAGAGGTCAGTATAGTCCATATAAGTGGTTCTTAGGAACATCAAAGTTACCTTCAAATGTTCAAAAGAGGTCAGTATAGTCCATATAAGTGGTTCTTATGAACATCAAAGTTACCTTCAAATGTTCAAAAGAGGTTAGTATAGTCCATATAAGTGGTTCTTAGGAACATCAAAGTTACCTTCAAATGTTCAGAAGAGGTCAGTATAGTCCATATAAGTGGTTCTTAGGAACATCAAAGTTACCTTCAAATGTTCAAAAGAGGTCAGTATAGTCCATATAAGTGGTTCTTAGGAACATCAAAGTTACCTTCAAATGTTCAAAAGAGGTTAGTATAGTCCATATAAGTGGTTCTTAGGAACATCAAAGTTACCTTCAAATGTTCAGAAGAGGTCAGCATAGTCCATATAAGTGGTTCTTAGGTACATCAAAGTTACCTTCAAATGTTCAAAAGAGGTTAGTATAGTCCATATAAGTGGTTCTTAGGAACATCAAAGTTACCTTCAAATGTTCAGAAGAGGTCAGCATAGTCCATATAAGTGGTTCTTAGGTACATCAAAGTTACCTTCAAATGTTCAAAAGAGGTCAGTATAGTCCATATAAGTGGTTCTTAGGAACATCAAAGTTACCTTCAAATGTTCAAAAGAGGTCAGTATAGTCCATATAAGTGGTTCTTAGGAACACCAAAGTTACCTTCAAATGTTCAAAAGAGGTCAGTATAGTCCATATAAGTGGTTCTTAGGAACATCAAAGTTACCTTCAAATGTTCAAAAGAGGTCAGTATAACATCAAAGTTACCTTCAAATGTTCAAAAGAGGTCAGTATAGTCCATATAAGTGGTTCTTAGGAACATCAAAGTTACCTTCAAATGTTCAAAAGAGGTCAGTATAGTCCATATAAGTGGTTCTTAGGAACATCAAAGTTACCTTCAAATGTTCAAAAGAGGTCAGTATAGTCCATATAAGTGTTCCTTAGAAACACCAAAGTTACCTTCAAATGTTCAAAAGAGGTCAGTATAGTCCATATAAGTGGTTCTTAGGAACACCAAAGTTACCTTCAAATGTTCAAAAGAGGTCAGTATAGTCCATATAAGTGGTTCTTAGGAACACCAAAGTTACCTTCAAATGTTCAAAAGAGGTCAGTATAGTCCATATAAGTGGTCCTTAGGAACATCAAAGTTACCTTCAAATGTTCAAAAGAGGTCAGTATAGTCCATATAAGTGGTTCTTAGGAACATCAAAGTTACCTTCAAATGTTCAAAAGAGGTCAGTATAGTCCATATAAGTGGTCCTTAGGAACATCAAAGTTACCTTCAAATGTTCAAAAGAGGTCAGTATAGTCCATATAAGTGGTCCTTAGGAACATCAAAGTTACCTTCAAATGTTCAAAAGAGGTCAGTATAGTCCATATAAGTGGTTCTTAGGAACATCAAAGTTACCTTCAAATGTTCATAAGAGGTCAGTATAGTCCATATAAGTGGTTCTTAGGAACACCAAAGTTACCTTCAAATGTTCAAAAGAGGTCAGTATAGTCCATATAAGTGGTTCTTAGGAACATCAAAGTTACCTTCAAATGTTCAAAAGAGGTCAGTATAGTCCATATAAGTGGTTCTTAGGAACATCAAAGTTACCTTCAAATGTTCAAAAGAGGTCAGTATAGTCCATATAAGTGGTTCTTAGGAACACCAAAGTTACCTTCAAATGTTCAAAAGAGGTCAGTATAGTCCATATAAGTGGTTCTTAGGAACATCAAAGTTACCTTCAAATGTTCAAAAGAGGTCAGTATAGTCCATATAAGTGGTCCTTAGGAACACCAAAGTTACCTTCAAATGTTCAAAAGAGGTCAGTATAGTCCATATAAGTGGTTCTTAGGAACATCAAAGTTACCTTCAAATGTTCAAAAGAGGTCAGTATAGTCCATATAAGTGGTTCTTAGGAACATCAAAGTTACCTTCAAATGTTCAAAAGAGGTCAGCATAGTCCATATAAGTGGTTCTTAGGAACACCAAAGTTACCTTCAAATGTTCAAAAGAGGTCAGTATAGTCCATATAAGTCGTTCTTAGGAACATCAAAGTTACCTTCAAATGTTCAAAAGAGGTCAGCATAGTCCATATAAGTGGTTCTTAGGAACACCAAAGTTACCTTCAAATGTTCAAAAGAGGTCAGTATAGTCCATATAAGTGGTTCTTAGGAACATCAGTTACCTTCAAATGTTCAAAAGAGGTCAGTATAGTAAATATAAGTGGTTCTTAGGAACATCAAAGTTACCTTCAAATGTTCAAAAGAGGTCAGTATAGTCCATATAAGTGGTTCTTAGGAACATCGAAGTTACCTTCAAATGTTCAAAAGAGGTCAGTATAGTCCATATAAGTGGTTCTTAGGAACATCAAAGTTACCTTCAAATGTTCAAAAGAGGTCAGTATAGTCCATATAAGTGGTTCTTAGGAACACCTAAGTTACCTTCAAATGTTCAAAAGAGGTCAGTATAGTCCATATAAGTGGTTCTTAGGAACATCAAAGTTACCTTCAAATGTTCAAAAGAGGTCAGTATAGTCCATATAAGTGGTTCTTAGGAACATCAAAGTTACCTTCAAATGTTCAAAAGAGGTCAGTATAGTCCATATAAGTGGTTCTTAGGAACATCAGTTACCTTCAAATGTTCAAAAGAGGTCAGTATAGTCCATATAAGTGGTTCTTAGGAACATCAAAGTTACCTTCAAATGTTCAAAAGAGGTCAGTATAGTCCATATAAGTGGTTCTTAGGAACATCGAAGTTACCTTCAAATGTTCAAAAAAGGTCAGTATAGTCCATATAAGTGGTTCTTAGGAACATCAAAGTTACCTTCAAATGTTCAAAAGAGGTCAGTATAGTCCATATAAGTGGTTCTTAGGAACACCAAAGTTACCTTCAAATGTTCAAAAGAGGTCAGTATAGTCCATATAAGTGGTTCTTAGGAACATCAAAGTTACCTTCAAATGTTCAAAAGAGGTCAGTATAACATCAAAGTTACCTTCAAATGTTCAAAAGAGGTCAGTATAACATCAAAGTTACCTTCAAATGTTCAAAAGAGGTCAGTATAGTCCATATAAGTGGTTCTTAGGAACATCAAAGTTACCTTCAAATGTTCAAAAGAGGTCAGTATAGTCCATATAAGTGGTTCTTAGGAACATCAAAGTTACCTTCAAATGTTCAAAAGAGGTCAGTATAGTCCATATAAGTGGTTCTTAGGAACACCAAAGTTACCTTCAAATGTTCAAAAGAGGTCAGTATAGTCCATATAAGTGGTTCTTAGGAACATCAAAGTTACCTTCAAATGTTCAAAAGAGGTCAGTATAACATCAAAGTTACCTTCAAATGTTCAAAAGAGGTCAGTATAGTCCATATAAGTGGTTCTTAGGAACATCAAAGTTACCTTCAAATGTTCAAAAGAGGTCAGTATAGTCCATATAAGTGGTTCTTAGGAACATCAAAGTTACCTTCAAATGTTCAAAAGAGGTCAGTATAGTCCATATAAGTGGTCCTTAGGAACATCAAAGTTACCTTCAAATGTTCAAAAGAGGTCAGTATAGTCCATATAAGTGGTCCTTAGGAACATCAAAGTTACCTTCAAATGTTCAAAAGAGGTCAGTATAGTCCATATAAGTGGTTCTTAGGAACATCAAAGTTACCTTCAAATGTTCATAAGAGGTCAGTATAGTCCATATAAGTGGTTCTTAGGAACATCAAAGTTACCTTCAAATGTTCAAAAGAGGTCAGTATAGTCCATATAAGTGGTTCTTAGGAACATCAAAGTTACCTTCAAATGTTCAAAAGAGGTCAGTATAGTCCATATAAGTGGTTCTTAGGAACATCAAAGTTACCTTCAAATGTTCAAAAGAGGTCAGTATAGTCCATATAAGTGGTTCTTAGGAACATCAAAGTTACCTTCAAATGTTCAAAAGAGGTCAGTATAGTCCATATAAGTGGTTCTTAGGAACATCAAAGTTACCTTCAAATGTTCAAAAGAGGTCAGTATAGTCCATATAAGTGGTTCTTAGGAACACCAAAGTTACCTTCAAATGTTCAAAAGAGGTCAGTATAGTCCATATAAGTGGTTCTTAGGAACACCAAAGTTACCTTCAAATGTTCAAAAGAGGTCAGTATAGTCCATATAAGTGGTTCTTAGGAACACCAAAGTTACCTTCAAATGTTCAAAAGAGGTCAGTATAGTCCATATAAGTGGTTCTTAGGAACATCAAAGTTACCTTCAAATGTTCAAAAGAGGTCAGTATAGTCCATATAAGTGGTCCTCAGGAACACCAAAGTTACCTTCAAATGTTCAAAAGAGGTCAGTATAGTCCATATAAGTGGTTCTTAGGAACACCAAAGTTACCTTCAAATGTTCAAAAGAGGTCAGTATAGTCCATATAAGTGGTTCTTAGGAACACCAAAGTTACCTTCAAATGTTCAAAAGAGGTCAGTATAGTCCATATAAGTGGTTCTTAGGAACACCAAAGTTACCTTCAAATGTTCAAAAGAGGTC